>JAAALK010000284.1:12115491-12220604 GCA_019279435.1 Zizania palustris
CTTGGAAGTGGAAGCTTCGAACGACTCGAGGGGGTCGAGAGAAGGCCTTCGGGCTGCACTAAGAAGCTCTTAACTTGAAGGGTGCGTGGAATCTCAGGATTCCGAGGCTCCCCCCGTAAGTTTCTTCAGAGTGCAGTCAGCGGTAGAGAACAAGCTTTTAGAACTTGGATCCCCACGGACGGCGCCAACTGTTGGCGTAAAGTTACACCAACAGGTTCTTAGTAGTTAAGAACAAACAAACAAGAGGTTTGTGTTTTTAGGACAAACTTGAGCCTCCGTGAAGGATAACAACTCAAGAGGTCCGAATGTATGTGTTTGAACCACTGGTTCTGGATCCTTCTTACAAGGTACAATGGGGGGTATTTATAGGGAAAAAGGCTTAAGGAATAGACCTATTTACCCCTAAGTTACAACTGACCTCCAATATTATAAACAAGGTCATACACGGTAAAGTGCCTTAGGATAGATGGATAAGCAAAACATCCTATCAGTCACGTCTTCCTGTTTCGAAGCCTCCTCCTTCCCTTCGGAGGGTCCTTTGAGACTTCGCATCGTGACACCCTCCGACCGTGCTGACGTATGCTTCGAGCATTAGTCAACCACCTTCGGGACCTTCTTGGAGCCTCGGAGGGTTAACCTTTAAGTCCTGGAAATGAAGTAATTTCCCCCAACAGTGAATATGTATGATATAAACACACACAAAAAGACTCAAGAAAAGAGTAAAGAAGAAAGAAAAGAACTGACTCAAATATCCTAAAAAGGATACACAACACCCAAATCCCCTCGTAAACGCTCAAAAGTAGACTGATCTAGGGGTTTGGTGAAAATGTCAACCAACTGATGATGTGTATCAACATGAACAAGGTCAATGACACCTTTCTCATATTGATCCCGCAAAAAGTGAAAGCGCACATCAATGTGTTTGGTTTTTGAATGGAGACATGGGTTTTTCCCTACACTAATTGCACTAGTGCTGTCGCAAAACAAGGGAACTCTGGTAGGAAAGAACAACCCAAAATCTCACAGAGTGGAAATCATCCAAACCAACTGTGAGCAGCAGCTGGCAGCAGCTACATACTCAGCCTTAGTGGTCGAAAGAGCAACTCCAGATTGCTATCGAGAAGACCAAGAGACAAGAGAAGAACCAAGAAACTGGCAAGTACCGGAAGTCGACTTGCGATCCAACCGGCACCCACCAAAGTCAGCGTCCGAAAAAGCTAGATAAATCAAGAGATGATGATGCTGAATAATAAAGACCAAGATCAGGCGCATAAGTGAGATACCTGGAGATGCGCTTGACAGCCTGCCGATGAGATGCGCGTGGTGAAGACTGGAAGCACGCGCACAGTCCCACGGCGAACTGTATGTCTGGCCTCATCGCCGTCAAGTACAGCAGCGAACCGATCATCCCTCGAAACTCTCTCTCATTGACCTTGACGCCGCTCTCGTCCTTGTCCAGGCCCCCAGATGTACCCATTGGGGTCATCTGAGGCTTCAGCTCTCCACCAAAGTCGAATTTCTTCAACATGTCCCGAGTGTACTTACCCTGGTGGATGAAGGTGTCGTCCTTGGTCTGCTTGATCTGGAGCCCTAGAAAGTACTTGAGCTCACCCATGAGGCTCATCTCAAACTCGCTGTGCATCTGCTCAGAAAACTTGGACACAAGATCGTTAGTAGTACCGCCAAAGACAATATCGTCCACGTATATCTGAGCGACTAAAAAATTTGAAGCATCTCTGAGCAAGAAAAGAGTTTTATCCACAGAACCCATCACAAAGCCCTTCCCCAACAAAAACTGCTTTAACCGGTCATACCAAGCCCTGGGGGCTTGCTTCAACCCATATAAAGCTTTCTGCAGCTTAAAAACATGTCGAGGGAACTTAGGGTTCTCAAAACCGGGGGGCTGCCTAACATAAACCTCCTCCTCTATGTACCCATTCAGAAAAGCACTCTTGACATCCATTTGAAAAAGCTTAAAACCCTTCGAAGCGGCAAAAGCTAAGAGAATGCGAATGGACTCAAGACGGGCAACATGGGCGAAGGTTTCTTCAAAATCAATACCTTCCTTCTGGCAGAAACCCTGGGCAACTAGTCGAGCTTTGTTACGCACCACAACCCCATCTTCACCTTGCTTGTTCTTGAACACCCACTTGGTGCCTATGGGGTTGCATCCTGGTGGCAGCTCTACTAGTGTCCAAACCCGATTGCGGACAAAATTCTCAAGCTCTTCTTGCATGGCATTAATCCAATTAGAATCAGAAAGAGCATGAGAAACATCTCTGGGCTCAAAAGATGCAACAAAAGCAGATTCAGCAAACACAGCAAGAGAGTCAATAGACGAACACAAAGTCCTTGTAGACACATCACCGATGATGAGCTCTGAGGGATGATCACGCTGAACTGCTCGGGATCCCTGGTGATCTGAAGTCACCTCACCGGAGTCAGCAGCTGGCACCTCTGGACTCGACTGAGGGGGCTCGATCGAAGTGAAAGAAGTGATCAGAGGTCCGCCCTCATCCTCAGTCGAAGTCTCAGAAGGTGTGGCCTCTGCAGGAGGTGCAGAAGGCCCACCCTCATCAGCAGCTGGAGTATCCTCATCTTCCTCAAAGATGGACTCTCCGAGCTCACCATCATCAGAAAGCTCAAAAGAAGGAGTTAAAGAAGACAAGGACTCATCAAAAGAAACCTCGCAAGTCTCGACAAGCTGCTGGGATTCGAGGTTCCAAACACGGAAACCTCGAGAATGCAATGCATAACCAAGAAAAACTCCGTCCCAGCAACGAGACTCAAACTTGTCCAAATGCCCTCCCTTCTTGAGAACAAAGCACTTGCAGCCAAACGCTCGCAAGTGGCTCACCTTGGGCTGTCTGCCAAACCGCAACTCGTATGAGGTCTTACCTAGGTAAGCTCTAAGGAAAATGCGGTTGGCCAGATAGCAAGCCGTGTTCATGGCTTCAGCCCAAAAACGCCTAGGAGTCATGTGCTCATCGAGCATCGTCCTGGCCATCTCGACTAGCGTGCGGTTCTTTCGTTCCACAACGCCGTTCTGTGGGGGAGTGTAAGGAGAAGAAAACTGATGGTCAAGACCCTGATCACTACAGAAGCTGACGAACTGAGAGTTCTTGAACTCAGAGCCGTTGTCGGAGCGAATTGCTCGCATCTAACCATTGTTCTCATTCTTCAGCTTCAAAATCAGGTCATGAACAAACTGAAAAGTTTCATCCTTAGACTCCAAAAAGAAAACCCACGAGAATCGAGAAAAATCGTCAACAATCACAAGTGCGTACCACTTCCCACCGACTGAGCGTACCCGAGCTGGACCGACAGTGTCCATGTGCAACAGCTCGCCCGGATACGAAGTCATCACCTGAGTCACAGGTGAGTGAGAAGCGGCAACCATTTTCCCATGACGACAGGGATGACAAACTAGATCTTTCTCCATTTTAAGCTTGGGCAATCCTCGGATGAGGTCCATAGAGCTTAACCTGACTAGCAGATCAAAACTCAAATGACCTAACCTACTATGCCACTTCCAGAGCTCAGAAGAAGATCCAGCAATCAAGCAGCGAGAAGGGCCAAAAGAACTAGAGAAGTCAATTCGAAAAACTTTACCGAAAGGTAAGATCTGGCAAATCAAAGACCCTCTAGAATCAAACACAGAAGAATTGCCCTTCTTAAAACGCACCTCCAAACCATCCTCAAGAAATTGTGAAACATAGATCAAATTGAAGTTCAAGTTTCCAACCAAAGCAACGTTCTTCAAAGAAAAATGGTCTAAAATGCGAATTGAGCCAATGCCACTTACTTTCCCTTGACCACTGTTCCCGAAGGTGATGTACTCTTTGGAGCTCAGGGGAGTGAGACTGGAGAACCATCTGCGATGCCCCGTCATGTGGCGAGAGCACCCTGAATCCATGATCCAAACATCCTCCAGTCCCCGATCCTGCACAATCAGTGGCTGTAAGTGGGAGCAAATGGTCCGGCACCAGGTTTAGCAAAAGAGCTAAACCAGTGTCGAGCCATCTGCTCAAAAGACGGAAAGCAGAAATCATCAGAAAAGTTTGGACCGAAACGCGGCTCAAAGCGTGGTCCTCGGTTCTGCCTAAAGCCTCGGCCACGAGGTCCAGGACCATAGCCAAAACGGCCCGGAGCTTTGCCGGAACGACCACCACCAACTGGAGTACGAGCAAGAAAGTCGTCTCCTCTACCACCACCTACACGACGCGGCCTGGCCTCCAGCCTCTCCCCGCGTCGAGGAACACGCAGTCTACCACCCTGCTGGTAGAACCGCTCCTGACCACCACGAGCTCTTTCTGCTCTCTCAACCCGCTTCCTCTTGAAGCAAAACTCCGCAAGATGCCCGTCTCTCTGACAATACTCACAATGATAGGTGGGCTTCTTGGGATGTGGTTGAGGCTTGGGGTTCTTGGGCTTAGTGGTGTTCGGTGTAGTCTTCTTGGGTTGAGAGGGTCCAGGAAGAGAGTCTAGAGAAGTGTGGAGGAGTTTGGGCTTTGGAACCCAGATGGGTTTCTTGGGTGGAGCTTTGGGTGGTTCATGGATTACTCCATCCTTGGGCTGACAAGCCTGGGAAGACTCAGTGGAATGGGTCTTGGGATATCTCTGCTCAGGAGTCATTTTACTCCACTCCACTGCCCGGCTAATGGCACTCTCAAAGTCAGTCTTGGTGTAGGTGTAACCTACCCCAAACCCATCCTGCCTCTTGAACTGTTGGATCATCATGCCGAGCTGTGGCTCTCTGGCACTGATCCAACTCAGGATAGAACGGAGGTAAAAGTTCTCATTCTGAGAATCAGCTAGCTCCTCTCTCAAGGAAGCTAGTACCTCCACCTGAGACAAGCAGGTCTCACACTCGCTATCAACCTGGACAGACTTCTCGGCTTTTAGCTTAATCAACTCAAGTCTAAGAGACAGACAGTTCTCACAGACAGTGGGTGGAACTGACAGTGTCTCAAGCTCTAGCCTAGTCTGCGCAAGCTCAGCTCTCACTCTCTCCAAATCACCCAAATACAAATCGCCCTTGGCTTTCAGCTCAGCTAAGACAGCTAGATGAGATGGGCAATCAGCACAGGGTGCGACGACAGTGGCTTGAGCATCTTTTAGCTCCAGTTGAGCGCTTTCAAGCTCAGTGGCCAAAGCGTCCCTCTCATCAACCCTTTCTGTGTACTTGGACTTCAGAGTCGACAGGTCACACAGAAGCACCTCACACTTTGGGCACTCACTGCTATCACCCAAGCAAGGGGAAGAAGATAGACTCTCAATCATGCTGTTGGCTACGGCAAGCTCACTCTCTAACTCATCTATCCTCTTCTTGGCCCCTCTAAGCAGTTTTTCCCGATACTTTAACTCCTGACGATTGCTTTCAAGTAAATCAACGATTTCGCGTTCATAGGATGATACCTTTTCGTTGTCGTCGTCGTCGGAGTCATCGGAGGAGCTCTTCTCTTTCTTATCCCCAAGAGCCATTGAGCAGAAGCTCTTGCGGGATCTTCGGCGCTGATGTGAGCGGCTCTTCGGTTTGTCCCCGAAGGCCATGAAGCAAAGGCCTGCTGGATCGTCCTTGTCCTTCCCCTTCCTGATGATGATCTCCTCATCGCTTGAGCTCGATGAAGAGGAAGAAGACGTGGATCGCCTAGAGTAGCTCTTCTCCATCTCAGCGAAGAAGGCCTTGTCGCGCTTCTTGTTCTCTCACCGGTAGTCCTTTAGGGCCTTTCTGAAGAATCTGGTCTTTGGCTTGCCCTTGTTGAAGAAGGAGCTGTCGTTCTTGCCAGAGTCGTGGAAGCCACCACCGGTGCCCTTCTTGTGTCCATTGCGCTTGGGGTAGTCGGCAATGAAGTGTCCTGGATCACCACACTCAAAGCACCCGGATTTTGTGCCGTGTCTCTTGATCATTCTTTTGTCATAAACACGACGCACCCGGTTGTTAAAAAGACACAAATCATCATCTCCCAACAACTCAAGTTGGTCCTCAGTGATAGACATCAAGGAGAACCCAGCACAGCTCACAGCAGAGGGATCAACAAAAGGTGTAGCAAGGGCCAGGGATTTTGATCCAGAACCAGTGAGATTTGATCTCAGCTGGATATCTACCTCAGTGGCCTTCAGCTTGCTAAACAACTCAGAAATGGTCAAGGTATCGTAAGAAGTGCTCTCAACGATAGAGGATACCTTGATCTCCCAGATCTTTGGGTCCAAGGTATGGAGAACCTTGAGCGCCTGCTCGTGATCTGAGACTAACTGAGCACCCTCAGCCTTGTTGTCCCGAAGCTTGTTAATGATCGATTGAAAACGACCAAACAAGGCTTCAACAGATTCACCCGGCTTCTGTGTGAAGTTCTCATATTCACGCCGGTAGGTCTGATAGAGCCGAGCCTTGACCTGAGCTGTTCCCTCATGGTGTGCCTTGAGGGTAGCCCAGATCTCTCTCGCAGTGGAGAGATGGCTCACACGCTCAAACTCAGTGGGACCTAAACCAGAAAACAGAATGTTCACAGCTTTACTATTGTTCAGATGCTGGGCAATGATACCAGGAGTACCTTGCTCAGCAACTGGCAATACAACAAACGTAGCGTGAACGCAAATGTCCCAGATGTCCGAGCTTTGGCACATGAGATAGGCTCGCATGCGAGTCTTCCAATAATTATAGCCATAAACTTCCAAGGACGGGACCTTGCCAGGAGATATCATGATCACTACTGGGGTTTAGAACCAGTTAAGGTATGGAAAAACCCTAACCAGGCTTTGATACCACTTGTAGGACCGAAAGTAGCGACCAGAGGGGGGGTGAATGGGCGCCTAAAAAATTCTTTCGAATCAATGGCCTACTCCCAATACCCAACGCACCTCAACAGACTAACAGCGAGAAGTAAACAGTTTAACAAAAAAAAACAGATCAACTGAGCTAAAAATAATCTAGCCTAAAAACGACCGGTGTCCTAAATCAAAGAACACCAACACAGTGCTTAAAGGCAGATTAAAATATCATCACAGAACGAATGCCATCTTCACAAAAGTTTCACTACATCACAGATGATCCATCAAACACAAGCAGAATATTCACAGTTTATAGGAAGTTCATCAAGTAAATCAGACACACTATTTAACGCATTTAAACTGGTCAAAAATAAATGCAGTAAATAAAATGTGCTCATAAATTTATCGGTGAATATCTAGTGCATTCTGAAATAAAAGAACTGAATAAAAACGATTAAACACAGATGAACTATACTAGAATATATGATTTAAAATGCAAGATTTTTCTAAGCAAAAATACTGCAGATACAGGAAGATTAAAATGAGAAAGCATGCTACAGTAATACCTCGATTTACGTGCGCTGATTTTTGTTTTTCTTCGCTCGCTGCACGAACTCCAAGTCGCGGCTTCCTGTAGCTCCTCGCGTGTTCGCTCAGTGGATTCCAGGAGCTGACCGAACTGCAGCAGGCATAGAGGCTTTGCTGCAATCTTCGTCGCTGCTTGCTGCAGCTCATGCCACACGCTGCACCCGCATGTTATCCGGTCGGCTTCCACACGCCCACAGCCGCTTGCCGCACGCAGCACTAGCTGGCGCTAGGTGCCTCGCGTAGGAGCTAGGCGTCGTGCATAGGTGCTAGCTGCTGCTTGAAGGAACAAGCCGCCAGAAATAGATGGCAGAGAAAAACACGGCGGCGATAAAAATTTCAGCGAGAAGAACGCAAGTGGCGGCAGAGAAACAACAGGAAGAACACAGCCAACAAAATTGACCCAATTTCTGGAATTAGTAAAGTGTATTCTGAAAAGGGTGCCCTAACCCTAGGATATTGGGGCCTATTTATAGGAAACCCATTAAAATGGAAAAATGCAGAAATACCCCTAGGGTTTTTACAGACGCTGAAATAAATGGAAAAGACTAAACTGCCCTTAGGATATTTTTACAGACTCGACTGACTGACTGTGGGCCTAGGGACAAAATAGTAAACTCCTATTTACAGATGACTTATACGGAAGCTAAGCTTTCGTAGCGACTACGACTTCTCTTCTGGACAGTTCGATGCGAGATCAGCGGTCGTCAGTTTTACGCCGAAACTGACAAAGCCTCCACCGACTTTGCACCAGGTACCTGGATTGGGCCGGCCCGACTCCGCAGCTCTCTCAGCCCGGCAATCGCTCACCGCCCGTGTACCTGAGTCAATCCTGGTCAACAGTCCAGTGGATCCTCTGATGCTCCTAACCCATGTACCCGGATTGGGCCAGCCCGACTTCGCGGGCCCTCTGCCCGACAGTCGCTCGCTGCCCGTGTACCTGAGTCACACGCGGCCCAGACGCAACAGGTCTTCTCTCTCTTTTCAGTCCTCTTTGACTACCGTTGACAATGACTCATCACATCTGGAGTCATGAGGCCCACGCTATTCAGCATGGCTCCTCAAAGGTGTCTTGCTATCAAGCAGGTAAAAGATAGCTAAAACAGTCCTGCCTAAACATGCTAGATTCAAGACTAAGCAGTGAGCATGATTTGATTTTGGAAACAAAAATCATGCACATAATGTTTCAGATATATTCAATTAAGATGAGCTGACATGATTTCATGAATTACATTCAGGCATATAAGTGCAAAAGATGTAAATGCAATTTCACACATGATGAGCATATGCAAGACAATTAAAGTCTGCTCCTCCTCACAAAATGCCATAAGGGTGACAAATACCAAGTTCGCCACGCAAGTAAGGCAAACGAGAAGCATCGAGGGGTTTTGTGAAAATATTGGCTAGCTGGTGTTGGGTATCAACATATTGAAGTTCAATATCACCCTTCTCATTATGATCTCTGAGAAAATGATATCGCACATCAATGTGTTTGGTTCTGGAGTGCTGAACCAGGTTGTTTGCAATACAAATAGCACTAGTGTTATCACGGAAAAGTGGAACACTCTTATACTCTAACCCGAAATCCCGCAAAGTGGAAACCATCCACAAAATCTGTGAGCAACAGCTAGCTGCAGCAACATATTCGGCCTCAGCCGTCGATTGTGCAACACTAGACTGTTTGCGGGAAGACCAGCAAACCAGTGATGTACCCAGAAAATGACAAGTACCAGAGGTACTCTTCCTATCAATCCTACACCCAGCAAAATCCGCATCGGAATAACCTCGAAGACATAAAGATGAAGATGCTGAATACCAAATGCCGAATTCAAGGGTGTGTTTGAGATACCTGAGAATGCGTTTTACCGCTTGGCGGTGCGAAGCTCATGGTGAAGCCTGAAAACGAGCGCACAGACACACTGCGAAGTGTATGTCCGGCCTCGTAGCAGTCAAGTAGAGGAGGGAGCCGATCATGCTTCGGAACTCCTTCTGATCTACGGCTTCTCCATCTTCGTCAGGATCCAATGCTACAGATGTAGCCATTGGAGTGGCGAGTGGCTTCGCATCAGCCATGTCGAACTTCTTGAGCAGGTCCTTGGTGTACTTAAGCTCGCCCATCATGGACATCTCGAATTCCCCTTTGATCAAGCTCACCAATGATCTGCTCGGGAGGGTGTATCCTTTGAACATGATGTGGAGCCTCACGGCGGGATGCAGTCTCCCCCTCAACTTGTGTGTTGGAGTGGTCCAAGATGACCGATGTCGAGGTAGTTGCTTCGGAATCTTGTGCCGAAGTGGTTGAAGCGGGGTCGACTTCGGGGATTGATGTCGAGGGTAGTAGGGGTTCATCCTCGAAATCTCTGGGATCTTCTTCTTCGAAGATGGTCTGTTCCATGTCATGTTCATTTGCCTGTTCAAATGCAGAACTAATAGAGGGGGTTGATTCATCAAAAGTCACATCACATGACTCGATGACAGTGTTATTTTCCAAGTTATAAACACGATAAGAATGACCATGTATAGTGTAACCCAAAAAAATCTCGTCAGACGAACGCGACTCAAATTTATCCAAATTACCACGTTTTAGGATAAAGCAACAACAGCCAAAAACTCGAAGATGAGTAACCTTGGGCTGTCTCCCAAAATGTAGCTCATAAGATGTCAAGTTCAAAATTGAGCTCAAGAATATTCGGTTTGAGATGTAACATGCAGTGTTCATGGCCTCAGCCCAGAATTTTCTAGGAGTCCTATGCTCATCGAGCATCGTCCTAGCCATCTCAACCAGAGTGTGGTTCTTCCTTTCAACAACACCGTTCTGTTGAGGAACCCGCGGAGCAGAGAATTGATGTTCTATGCCATGCTCCATGCAAAAGTCAACAAAGAGACTGTTCTTGAACTCAGTGCCATTATCACTTCGAATAAATTTCATTGCACTAGGGAGTTCAGTGAAAAGTCTCAAAGCCAAGCTCCGAAAGTGTGAAAACACTTCATCTTTGCTGGCAAGAAAGAAGACCCAAGAGTATCGAGAGAAATCATCGACAATGACTAACACATACCACTTGCCGCCTAAAGAACTAACACATAC
Organism: Zizania palustris; assembly: GCA_019279435.1. NCBI lineage: Eukaryota > Viridiplantae > Streptophyta > Magnoliopsida > Poales > Poaceae > Zizania > Zizania palustris. The sequence goes on from JAAALK010000284.1 coordinate 12,125,933, forward strand.
CTACAGTGTCCATATGGAGAAGTTCTCCGGGTTGTTCAGTCATCACTGTGGTGACTGGCGAGTGTGAAGCGGCAATCATTTTTCCATGTCGACACGGAGCGCAAACTAAATTCTTCTCAAACTTGAGATTGGGCAATCCTCGGATCAGATCTAGGGCACTCAGACGAGCGAGCAACTCAAAGCTCATATGCCCTAGTCTCCTATGCCACTTCCAAAGCTCAGAAGTAGAATGTGCAACAAGACAATGAGAAGAACCAGATGACTCAGAAAAATCAGCTCCAAAAACTCTCCCAACTCTAAAGATCTTACAAACCACAACGCCATCAGAGTTGAGTACTTGCGAAGTATCGCGATGGAATCGCACTTCGAAGCCCTCATCAAGCAACTGAGATACAGAAAGCAAATTTTATCCCAGATTTTCAACCAAGGAAACATCTTTGAGAGTGAAATTCGAGTTAATTCTTACCACACCTTTACCTTTCACTCTACTCCTTCGATTGTTGCCGAAGGTGATATGTTCCCTTTGCTTGGTTGTGGTGAGGCTGGAGAACCATGCTGCATCTCCGGTCATATGGCACGAACAACCGGAGTCCATGATCCACGTGCCCTCCAAGCCTCGATCTGTCGCCTACACATGATAGGAAAATCTCGATCTCTCAGTGCTGGGGTGAGTGAAAATATGACGAGGCATCCAACACTGAGTGATAAGAGTAGTAGGCACAGTAAAAGTAGACTGTCTACGCACAGGATAATCAGAATGATGCAAAGTGCGAGGTCTACCTACATGTTGTGATCTAACAACATGACGAGGTCTCCTACTCTGATGAGGTACAAAGCTACTCACCCGGGGTCTACCACCATATGGAACATGGTGAACACCTTAAGGAGCAAAACCTCTCCGAGAAGCACGAGGAGCCTCAAAAACAGGACGATAGTAAAACTCAGACTCATGCATACCTAAAGATGGGTAATGCATGTCCTGGTAACTCATCGCCTGAGAGCGTCGCTCATCCTTGATGCGACGAAAATAGAACCCAACCAAATGACCCGCCCGCTGACAGTAGGAACAATGAAAAACTCTCCTAGGGGCACTCTCATGGGTCTTAGGAGCAACTCTCACAGGCTCCTTGGGCTTCTGCTGAGTGGTTTTCTTGGGAAGGATTTTCTTGGCAGGAGGAGTGGTTTTCTTTTGAGTTCGGGTAGGCTTTTTGGCTGATGGAGTGTCTAACAGAGCTCTCTCTTTCTCTAGGGTAGTGGGTGAGGTAAAAACAGTTTTGTTCCCACTATCTGAAGGAATCCTCTCAAAACCCAAACCTAGAGCTAACCCTGCTCTGTCAGCACACATCTTGGTCTTGGCCAAGAGCAAATCCATCCTACCCTTTCCCTCAGTGCATTTGTTAACCACAGAAAGAAGGTACTCATTTTCAGTCATAAGGTTTTCAGCTCGCTCTCTAACAGTGCCTAGCTGATCCTTAAGGGTAATGCAAGTGTCACAAACAGGTTGCACATCCTTAGAACTACCGGCCCTCTCCAATCTAGCCTCTAAATCATGAACATGCTTATCATGTAAATTAATGCTCTCACGTAAAAAAGAACAGTTCATGCATTCAATTATATCATGAGGTCTAGAATCAACCACCAAAAGCTGCTTCTGTGCAGTCTCAAGCTCAGATAGAGTTTGAGCATGCACAGAGCGCAACTGAGCAAGCTCACCCATGACAATAGTACAAGATTCACATTCAGCATCATCTACTTTAGACTTAAGCATGGCATAATCAGTAGAAACAGATTCTAGCCTAAGTCTAAGGTCTTTTCTTTCTCTAGCGGCATGCACAAGTAATCTATCCTGACCAAGAACTACTTCATTCAGCTCATCTAGTTTAATTGAAAGCTGGTCATAGGATAGTGGTACCTCAAATGAGTCAGGCTCATCACCGCTGTGATCGCTGTTGGCCATGAAGCAAAGGCCGGTGAAATCTCGTCCTTTTTTGTCCTTCTTCTCCTCCTTCCTTGGGGACTCCTCCTCCTCAGAGCTCGACTCCTCAGTTGAGGAAGTGTCGATGTCGCTGAGAGCAGCAACAAAAGCTCTGGAAGCGGCTTTGGCTACTCTCTTAGCCACTTTGCCGCGCTTGCCCTTCACAAAGGGTTTCCTCTCCTTCTTGTGGTATTTGGGGCGCTCACTCTCATCTCTCTTCTTGAGTTTTGGGCAATTGGCCTTGATATGAGAAGTGTTGCCACACTCAAAGCAACCACTAAAACCACTTCTCCTCTAATCCCGTCTCTCATGATGAAAACGGGTGAACCTTCTGGCAATGAGAGCAAGCTCATCATCATCCAGAGTATCCACCTGCTCCTTAGTGACGGAGACCAGGGAGGACAAAGCAAAACCATCTGCAAGAACACAAGTGCCAGATGTGCTTGGTTCTGCAGTGGTGCCACGGCTAGTGCTAGAAACCAATGCCAATGGCTGTGGCAAGGAGTTTCTGTGCACTGCAAGAGATGCCTTGACAATCTCTGTGGACTTCAGCTTGCTGAAGAGCTCATCACAGGTCAATGTGTCATAACCTGCGGACTCCTCAATGCTGGATATCTTTACTTCCCATATGCTACGATCAAGAGCATAGAGAAGCTGGATAGCCCTGTCATGATCATTGTAAGCAAGAGTCTCGTTGGACCGCAAGTTACTCACTATCGCATCAAAGCGAGAAAACATGGCATCTATAGATTCACTAGGTGCCTGCACAAACAGCTGATACTGTTGATTGTACGTGCTTTGGCGTCTGGCCTTGATCTGTGTAGAGCCCTCATGAAAAATAGTGAGAGTGGTCCAAATTTCCCTAGCTGTCCTAAGGTGCTGCACCCTATCAAACTCACTCCGGCTCAAACCAATGAACAGTATGTTTCTAGCCTTGGAGTTGGCATTATACTGATCTTTCTCTGTTTGAGAAGTGCGAGTCTCAGGGATGGAGTATTATGAGTCCACAATCTCCCAAATTGCATTTCCTTGGCTCAGCAAGTAAGCCTCCATGCGCACATTCCAGTATGCAAAATCAGTCCCATCGAACAGAGGAATTTTACTAACTCTGTCCATGTCGCCAAGAGATCACAAAACCGGTTAAGGTCAACTGGTGATCTTAACCCGCTCTGATACCAATTGTTGGACCGGAAACGGTGACCAGAGGGGGGGTGAATGGGAGCTTTTAAAATTTCAGGCTAAAATAGCCTTCTGTTTTAAAACTGTCTTCTGCGGAACAGGCTTCGAACACACCCTTCGAAGTACAGGTTCGGAGGTATTTGACGACTCCGAACACAGGCTTCGCAAGGAGTAAAAGTTTGAAGCCAAGAGGACTTCGCTCCACCCACAACCCCGAAAAATTAGCTCTGCTAAGTCAGTTGAGGCTCCGCACACAGGGTGCTTCGAGCAGGCTTCGCACTTCACCTTTCGCAAAAACAGACTACCTTCTAAGGACTTCAACCAAATACTTAGCGACAGCAACTGGTGCTGGGCTTCGTACTTCAAAGATCTAAATGCACACTAACCAGACTTCGCTAGGGGCTTCAACACGGGAAGAGAAACGGGCTTCGATCAGTGCTTCGCTAGTAAGCAGTGAGGTCTAGCCTCCAGTTTACACAGAGCGAACACACTGAAAAGCACACTTCGCACAAACACACTTCCCCCAAACAGGCTTCGGTGCACTACAAGAAGTCAATGCAGGCAGCGAGGTATGCAAACAAGCTTAAGCATAAAATGAACACAGAAACAGGGCTTCGCTGCTTGAACAAGGAACACAATAAATGAACTCACAGGATGAATACAAAGTGTGGTGGCTAGCACATGAGTTCTACAATGAATGCTCAAAGTGTTAAATGTGACCTACCCTGCCTCCACTATTTATAGCCACTATTCACCCATGTGAATTGACTACTTTACCCCTAGGGTTTACAATGGTTTTGTCTCATCAGAACTGAGGGGTACAAAAGGTAGTCAACTTTATTTGGAGGCTTCTCTGTTAGCTTTGCAGAGGGGACAGTGTCAGCTTTTTGCAAAGCAGACACTGTCAGCCTTTACAGTCTTGGACCCTTCTGAAGCCCCCCTTCGCACGCGAGGGGTGCGGTAGCATCGGTGAGAAGCCTTGAGCCTGACGGCCTTCGCTTCACCGAAGTCAGCCTTCGATACAGTGACGGTTTTGAGCCGAAGCCGTCAAAGCCCTTGGGCCTTCACGCCAACACCTTCGGAGTGGACCACCACGGCTTCGCAGCTTCTCCTAGCTCGAACTCCGTCAGTCCGTGTACCGAAGCCATGTAGGCCGAAGTACCTCAAGTCAACCTCACTCCGGAGCCAGCCTCGCTCCGTAGCCTGCTTCTCTCCCCGAGCACACTCCTCGACGAGCCTCACCCGGACCATGCCTTCGATGCACCTCGACTTCTGAGACCTTCGTTAGGTAACCTTCGAGTGTCTCCCTCTGAAGCACACTTCGAACACCTTGCCTCTACTGAGGACTTGATCGACCATACTCCGAAGTCACTCCGAAGTCTGTCGCCTCCGAAGTCCCCTGCGCACCACAGACAAGCAGACAAGTGTATCCAGTACCCCGGAGACCTCTCCGGGTTAGCAACCTTCGGCACACACTCCGGTGTACTGCCCAAAATACCGAGACCTTCGGTACAACCCAGTCATCGTGTACTGTCGGACCCCTCCGATAGGCACACTTCGCTGCAACAGCTGCAGCAACCAAACCAACCTCTGAACACTTTCGGAGATCCAACCTCTAAACCCCTTCGGAGGTACCCCTTCGAATCAGAGGTTAAACTCTGTCAATCACTCATCACAGACTCTGAAACCAACCCTTGGTTTCTCAGATATAATAGAGACTTTCATGTCATTCAGAAAACACTGGCTTTAAAATACAAGGAAATAATATTGTAAGTCCCTTTTTGTTTTATAGTTGAGATTATTATTATGATGATTTATGAGTTGTCATATTATTTTATGGTGAAATTTTGGTGTGGCATACCATCAGTAAAATCCTAGATTCACCACTATTATGCTCCGCGTCACTGCATCCACTTCAAAACCTCTACAAGGACATCCTAGACCACTGTTTGAAGATGAGATAGAGCATTTGCTTTGAAGTGGCACTTGAAACCACGCTCTAGGGTGGAGCATTGTAAACTCCCTAAGCGTGTGTTGACGCCAATATTTGGTAGAGCCTAGGGCCCACCAGGAATGTCGCATGATCAAAGGAAATCAAAATGGGTCTGATCGAAGTTGGTTAAAGAAGCCCATCCATGACGTATACATGACCGGATAGAAAGAACCGATAGAGATAAAAGTGAGAGGAAGATAAAGATTATCTTGAATCAGTTATGATAAGATACCTGGACGGCAAGTCTCCGGACTATAAATATGTACCCTTTAGCTAGGTTAAACACTTATCTCTGTCAAACAACTACTCGGCACATTGCCACCCTTGGCTTCCCAAGGTTAATCCAGGCGGGATTCGACACTCGAAGCTGGGATGCATCGTTCCGATCTCTGGTGAAGAGGTGAGTCCCACCACCCCTGACGATCGTATCGATTAGGTCAGTGCCTTCACGACTGCATTAGTTTGATCTCTTGAAGCACTAGTTGAAAACAGCATGCTCGTCGGTTTATCTCAGTATATTAGCTAGGTCTAAGGCTGCATCAATTTGATCTCTTATATTGAGATGATATGGGTGTGGTAGTTTGAGGCTTCATCGCTTCGGTCCGACATCTCTTGCTATTGTATCTTTTTTATGTTGTATACATTTTATCTAAACAAAACATGCCCGATACTTTGACATATTATTAAGTTCATCGTGACTAGATACTGTCTTGGTTAGGTCCAATCTTGTTATTATGATGATTTTCATAATATAGACATGCTATGTGGTACATTTTATTTATTTTTGTCGAAGTACAAGTTAATAGGTTATCTTCAATTCAATGTCATATCTTATTTGCTATCGGAAAGCGCTCATCGGCCCATACGTGTAAACTGTCTATCTCATCGGCCGATGGCATGCTTGCCCGATCGCTTCGCCCATGGTCATCATCCCTATGGCCGATCGGTATAATAGTCCACGATTATACTATCCTTATTGCGGTCATCGGCTCGACAACCAATAGACTATTCTATTGATACTGTTTCCGTTGTTTCCTTATTAGTTGTAGGGTCAAACTGATTGACATGTCTTAAACCCTTCTTCTAAGAACGTATGACCTGCACTGGAGTTAAGCAGATCTTCTAAGCCACACGTGTGTCAAAGTGTGACAAAAAAACACACCAATAGCGTGTCAAGTTTGTAGGAGTGTTTTGGTGGTAACGTAAATTCTAAAAAAGCTAATGTGAACTATGAAAAGTTGATGTAAAGGGTAAATTGTGAACTGTGAAAAAGTTGAGAAGTTGTTTGGTTACAATAACTGTGGATTTCTATTTTGGTAGTAAACGTCTATAATATCCTAATGTTTGGTTGCACCTTTAATATACATTCTCGGTATAAAACATTGATAAAGGAATTTTTGCGATGTTTAATAGCTTTAAATAATATGAAATAATATATTTCATTTGCATTTTCTAAACTTTCAATGGCATGGTAGGTAGTTTTTTTTGTAAAGTTTAGGATGGAACTAGGAGCAACTTTCGTAGCTTCTCCGATTTGTATAAAAAATTATAGTTTTGAAAACACTGGTTTGCCCATAGACCAGTTTGGTTCAATTTTTAACTTATCAATGAAGAAGCTAGTTAGAAAAGCTCAATCAAACACAACATAAATGGTGAAACATATATATATAAGTTTTTTAAAAAAATTAAGATAAGTCTATTCTTTAAGTTGTAATACGAGTAGTTAATTCTTACGTGCCGTTCCATTTCAGCTTCAGCCATTTCTTTATGAACGAACGCGGCACGGCAAGACAGTACATGGCTGACTACACGAGCGTGGGAGAAGAGCAGAGGGCAGTGCAAACTTTGTAGACGACACTAAAACCTATATGATCTAACGATCGTATGACCAGCTAGATATTCAGAAGAGAGGAGGCAGCAAAGCCCCGGGAACGGTGCTAGCTACCTAGGGATGGATATGAATGTCAAAATATCCGAATTATCCGTATTCGTATTCGAATTATTGTAAATATGGATATCCGTATTCGTATCCGAATTAAATATGGATGACATTCGGAAATATCCGAATTCGTTTTACAAATGTGGATATGGAAATGGATATCCGAATTCTGCTGAATGTGGATATGGAAATGGATACATCCGTATTCGTTTTAGGATTTCACACAGATTAAACTTAGACTCAAGATAATATATTATCACTATATTAATGGTTTATTTATTATTTATATAATTATGGAATATTTAAGTTAGTGAATATTAATAAGTTATGGTTTAAAATAAATTGATGGTTAAATATTTGTTTGAACTTTAATTTTTTTTATACTCAAAATGCAACATATATCATTTCATATATTTTTTTGTATTTTTTTAGATACATTTGCTATTTTTAACTCATTAATTGTGTTTCTAGGATTTAAATTGAAATATGTGAAATTTGAAATGCAAGTACCTAAAATAATGCACTAAAATTTATAGAAAAATTGCATTCACTATTTTGTGTCCATTTTTAGTTCTTATCCATGAAATTTAAAGAAATATTAAAAAAAATTATGTTACGACACTTCATCGGTAATGTGGAGCTTAAGGGTTTTTTAATTATAAAAAATCAAATAAAGTCTGAAAAATACGAGAATTATCACAGTGTTATAATATTATACGTAGATATCATGATAAAATTTTGAAAATGTTTCGAGAAATTTATCATATAGAATATTAAGAAATCTGAGACTCTCTTAAGAGGAAATAGAGTTTTGAGAAGGAATAGGTTATGTTTAAAGTAAATTGATGGTTAAATATTTGTTTGAACTTAAATTTTTTTATATAATCAAAATACAACATATCTCATACCATATAAATTGTTTGTATTTTTCTAGATCCATTTGCTATTTTTAACTCATTAATTGTGTTTCTAGTATTTAAATTGGAGTATGTGAAATTTGAAATGCAAGTACCTAAAATAATGCACTAAAATTTATAGAAAAATTGCATTCACTATTTTGTGTCCATTTTTAGTTCTTATCCATGAAATTTAAAGAAATATTAAAAAAATTATGTTACGACACTTCATCGGTAATGTGGAGCTTAAGGGTTTTTTAATTATAAAAAATCAAATAAAATCTGAAAAATACGAGAATTATCACAGTGTTATAATATTATACGTAGATACCATGATAAATATTTGAAAATGATTCGAGAAATTTATCATATAGAATGTTAAGAAATCTGAGATTCTCTTAAGAGGAAATAGAGTTTTGAGAAGGAATAGGTTATGGTTTAAAGTAAATTTATGGTTAAATATTTTTCTGAACTTGAATTTTTTTATATAATAAAAATACAACATATCTCTTTCACTATAATTTTTTTGTATTTTTGTAGATCTATTTGCTATTTTTAACTCATTAATTGTGTTTGTACTATTTAAATTGAAATATGTGAAATTTAAACTGCAAGTACCTAAAATTTAACTCATTAATTGTGTCCATTTTTAGTTGTTATCCACTAAATTTAAAGAAAATTTAAAAAATTTATGTTACGACACTTCATTAGTAATGTGGAGCTTAAGAGTTTTTTAATTATAAAAAATCAAATAAAGTCTGAAAAATACGAGACTTGTCACAATGTTATAATATTATACGTAGATATCATGATAAAATTTTAAAATGTTTAGAAAATTTTATCATATAGGATGTTAAGAAATCTGAGATTCTATGTAGAGGAAATAGAGTTTTGAGAAGGAATAGATTATGGTTTAAAGTAAATTGATGGTTAAATGTTTGTTTTAACTTGAATTTTTTTATATAATTAAAATACAATATATCTCATACCATATAATTGTTTTGTATTTTTCTAGATCTATTTGCTATTTTTAACTCATTAATTGTGTTTCTAGTATTTAAATTGGAATATGTGAAATTTGAACTGCAAGTACCTAAAATAATGCACTAAAATTTATAGAAAAATCACATTCATTATTTTGTTTCCATTTTTAGTTGTTGTCCACTAAATTTAAAGAAATGTTAAAAAATTTATGTTACAACACTTCATGAGTAATGTGGAGCTTAAGGATTTTTTAATTATAAAAAATCAAATAAAGTCTGAAAAATATGAGACTTGTCATACTATTATAATATTATACTTAGATACCATGATAAAATTTTGAAAATGTTTTGATAAATTTATCATATAGGATGTTAATAAATTTTTGAAAATGTTTAATTTTTAAAAACAATAAAATTCAGCAAATTCTTTCCAAATTGCCGTCTGTTTTTTCTGAATTTGCGCACCTGGACTCAATTTGTGTGTTCTTGTTGGTTGAAATGTATGATGAATTTTGGTTCAAGACTTTATGTAATTCTTATTGGTTGTTGCGTATGATTAATTTTAGCTAGTGTTGTTTAAAAATTTATTTTGTGCATGGTTTATTGTGTATCATTGTTTCTTATTAATTATTATTCTAATTTGGTATATTGTACCCTTTGGATTTTTAAAAATTTTGTGAAACAACGAACATTTGGAGTTAAACCGAGTAAACATTCGAATACATATTCGTATTCGAAACATGCGTTTTGTATTCGTATTCGAGAACATCCGAATCCGTATTCGTATTCAAATTAAAATATGGTAAATAGTGTTATCCGGATTCGTTTCCATCCGTATCCGATCCGAATCCATCCCTATAGCTACCTGCTGCTCCTAGATAAACTAGTCATTTCATCTCATATTTCACACGGTGCGTGCAGACGATGAGACGAAGAGCTAGAGCTTTGATGCACGCAATGCAGGAGCGGGGCAGAAGTGCAGAGCTACAGTGCTGCTGCAAGACACATGTACGCCTGCACCCTTCGCAGCTCCTGATTCGATATATCTTTTGGATTCCTTCCAGGCCAACGGCGACAGTACGCGGCCGCGTGCACCTCTTTTATCTCATACTACTTTACGTAATTCGTAGTATTCTCCCGTGCCTGACCATTTGTTGCTTCAACTATTTTCTCTTTTTTAAATCCGATCAGAGTACAAGTTGCCTCCACAAATCTAACCGGCTAAAACCGTGGAACTTCCAATTAAATCTGCACGTTTCATTTCTTGTAAACCATTCAAAAATCACCCCTGCTTCTGTGTTGTAAAATGCCGTCGCATTCCATAGCACAGCAAGCTCATGCATGTTTTTCAGATTCCTGAAGTCTCAATGCTGCAGTTTTCTTTTCCGTGCACTGTTTTGGTCATGGAGACAACAGACAAGGTGATCATGACGGATAGGCCGGCGGCCGGACAAGGGCGCATGCATTGAAGACGATGAGCTGTTGAAAACATATTGCGTATGGAAATGGAATGGTACTAAAAATTAAAAGGCCTGGCCGTCCGGTTGCTGTTCCTCGGATGGCAATGTGTGCAAGTGCAACGCAAGACAAGGCCGGTATCCATGTGAACTGTGACAATCAATCTTTGGATGGATTCATTTGTCACTGCCTGCAGAAGTAACAAGTTGGAAAAAAATTACTGCTAGTATCCATCTATCGCCAGAGTTTTTAGTTTCGTTTAGCATCTAGGAGTAGGGATGGATATGGATGTCCGAATATCCGAATTATTCGTATTCGAATAACTGTAAATATGGATATCCGTATTTGTATCCAAATTAAATATGGATGGCATTCGGAAATATCCGAATTCGTTTTACAAATGTGGATATGGAAACGGATATCCGAATTTTGCTGAATATGAATATGAAAATGGATACATCTGTATTCGTTTTAGAATTTCACACAGTTTAAACTTAGACTCAAGATAATATATTATCACTATATTAATGGTTTATTTATTATTTATATAATTATGGAATACTTAAGTTAGTGAATATTAATAAGTTATGGTTTAAAATAAATTGATGGTTAAATATTTGTTTGAACTTGAATTTTTTTATAATCAAAATACAACATATCTCATTTCATATAATTTTTTGTATTTTTCTAGATACATTTTCTATTTTTAACTCATTAATTGTGTTTCTAGGATTTAAATTGAAATATGTGAAATTTGAAATGCAAGTACCTAAAATAATGCACTAAAATTTATAGAAAAATTGCATTCACTATTTTGTTTCCATTTTTAGTTCTTATCCATGAAATTTAAAGAAATATTTAAAAAAATTATGTTACAACACTTCATTGGTAATGTGAAGCTTAAGGGTTTTTTAATTATAAAAAAATCAAATAAAGTCTGAAAAATACGAGACTTGTCACAGTGTTATAATATTATACGTAGATATCATGATAAAAAATTTAAAATATTTTAAAAATTTTATCATATAGGATGTTAAGAAATTTGAGATTCTGTTGAGAGGAAATAGAGTTTTGAGAAGGAATAGGCTATGGTTTAAAGTAATTTGATGGTTAAATATTTGTTTGAACTTGAATTTTTTATATAATTAAAATACAACATATCTCATACCATATAATTGTTTTGTATTTTTATAGGTCTATTTGCTATTTTAACTCATTAATTGTGTTTCTAGTATTTAAATTGGAATATGTGAAATTTGAACTGTAAGTATCTAAAATAATGCACTAAAATTTATATAAAAATCACATTCACTATTTTGTGTCCATTTTTAGTTGTTATACACTAAATTTAAAGAAATTTTAAAAAAATTATGTTACGACACTTCATGAGTAATGTGGATCTTAAGGGTTTTTTAATTATAAAAAATTCAAATAAAGTCTGAAAAATACGAGACTTATCACAGTGTTATAATATTATACGTAGATATCATGATAAAATTTTTAAAATGTTTCGAAAATTTTATCATATAGGATGTTAAGAAATCTGAGATTCTCTTGAGAGGAAATAGAGTTTTGAGAATGAATAGTCTATGGTTTAAAGTAAATTGATGGTTAAATGTTTGTTTTAACTTGAATTTTTTTATATAATTAAAATACAAAATATCTAATACCATATAATGTTTTGTATTTTTCTAGATCTATTTGCTATTTTTAACTCATTAATTGTGTTTCTAGTATTTAAATTGGAATATGTAAAATTTGAACTGCAAGTACCTAAAATAATGCATTAAAATTTATAGAAAAATCACATTCACTATTTTGTGTCCATTTTTAGTTGTTATCCACTAAATTTAAAGAAATGTTAAAAAATTTATGTTACGACACTTCATTGGTAATGTGGTGATTAAGGGTTTTTTAATTATAAAAAAACCAAATAAAGTCTGAAAAATATGAGACTTGTCACAGTGTTATAATATTATACGTAGATATCATGATAAAAGTTTTAAAATGTTTCGTAAATTTTATCATTGAAGATGTTAAGAAATCTGAGAGTCTCTTGAGAGGAAATAGAGTTTTGAGAAGGAATATGCTATAGTTTAAAGTAAATTGATGGTTAAATATTTTTTTGAACTTTAATTTTTTTATATAATTGAAACACAATGTATCCCATACCATATAAATATTTTTTTGTATTTTTCTAGATCTATTTTCTATTTTTAACTCATTAATTGTGTTTCTAGTAATTAAATTGGAATATGTGAAATTTGAACTGCAAGTACCTAAAATAATTCATTAAAATTTATAGAAAAATCACATTCACTACTTTGTGTCCATTTTTAGTTGTTATCCACTAAATTTAAAGAAATTGTAAAAAATTTATGTTACGACACTTCATTGGTACTGTGGTGCTTAAGGGTTTTTTAATTATAAAAAATCAAATAAAGTCGTAAAAATATGAGACTTGTCACAGTGTTATAATATTATACGTAGATATCATGATAAAAGTTTTAAAATGTTTCGAAAATTTTCTCATTTAAGATGCTAAGAAATATGAGATTGTCTTGAGAGGAAATAGAGTTTTGAGAAGGAATAGACTATGGTTTAAAGTAAATTGATGGTTAAATGTTTGTTTGAACTTGAATTTTTTATATAATTAAAATACAATGTATCTCATACCATATAAATATTTTTTTATTTTTCTAGATCTATTTGCTATTTTTAACTCATCAATTGTGTTTCTAGTATTTAAATTGGAATATGTGAAATTTGAACTGCAAGTACCTAAAATAATGCACTAAAATTTATAGAAAAATCACATTCACTATTTTGTTTCCATTTTTACTTCTTATCCACTAAATTTAAAGAAATGTTAAAAAATTATGTTACAACACTTCATTAGTAATGTGAAGCTTAAGGGTTTTTTAATTATAAAAAAATCAAATAAAGTCTGAAAAATATGAGACTTGTCACAATGTTATAATATTATACTTAGATACCATGATAAAATTTTGAAAATCTTTCGAGAAATTTATCATATAGGATGTTAATAATTTTTTTAAAATGTTTAATTTTTAAAAACAATAAAATTCAGCCAATTCTTTCCAAATTGTCGCCTGTTTTTTCTGCATTTGCGCGTCTGGACTTAATTTGTGTGTTCTTGTTGGTTGAAATGTATGATGAATTTCGGTTCAAGACTTTATGGAATTCTTTTTGGTTGTTGTGTATGATTAATTTTAGCTAGTGTTGTTTAAAAATTTAGTTTGTGCATGGTTTATTGTGTATCGTTGTTTCTTATTAATTATTATTCTAATTTGGTATATTGGACCCTTTGGACTTTTAAAATTTTTGTGAAACAACGAACATTTGGAGTTAAACCAAGTAAACATCCGAATACATATTCGTATTCGTATTCAAAAACATCCGAATCCGTATTCGAATTAAAATATGGTAAATAATGTTATCCTGATTCGTTTCTATCAGTATCCAATCCCTATCTAGAAGTACTAGATTACCATGAAAGAGCCGCATGTGATGATTGTTCCTTGTTTCTCTCTGCAGCTGCTGCGACCAGTAGTACCACGGAGGTACACATGTAAATTCAGGAGTCAGCACCCCGGCCAAGAAGCAGCAGAAAAACTCAGGACTCAGAAAGCAACATCTGTTACACGCCACACAGCTAGCATGTAACTTTACGTTGAGAGATTCAGAGCGACGGGCGGATCAAAAAGATTGTCGCGGTTGCTTTTCTCTCGCGAGCTAGTAACCGAGGCAGGCTGCGTAGTACGTTGCAGCGCGCATGCAATGCCACACAGCGTGCGATACTGCGATGGCGATGCTACAGGCGCATACGTACAAACTGTTTGGTCATCATGGTAAATGGCTCCTGAATCCTGAACGGCTGAGCAGAGCGTCGCTGGACACGTCCAGAGATGGCAGATTAGAACGCGTGGAGCACAGCGCTAGCTGATCAGTCGATGTGCGCGAGACTAGACTATCGATCTCATCGATCGCCTCATCGGCTTCTGCAGCATGAAAGTTTGTAGTTTGTAGTACAGCTTCACATGATCTGACCCAACCATGCACCCATCCATTTCTTTTCAGGCTCCAGTTTGGTTGCAGACTTGCAGTTGCAGGTAGTTTTGCCCTCGTACTCAGCGATTTCAGCCGCATATCGGTAAGAATAGATGCAGCTCTCAAATTTATTAAAACATAACATTTTTATTTTATTTTATTTTAAAATAAAAACTAAATGACTTAACTAAATACTGTAATCGAACCACAATTTTATATCTAAAAATTTTATAATTATATTTAATCATCTCTAAAAAATCTGTAATCTTGGAGAGTATGATCTGAAGAAGTATCCAACATTCGTTGCGAGTCGCAACTTGCACATGTTTTTCTTGCTGATCAGTTCGTAATTTTGCACAAAAAAATTGATTGACACGAATCTTCGCGGACGTACGCCAGTTTTATCAGCTGGTTTCTTATGTATTCAAACAAATTTGTTGCAGATGTATACTATACGTGGGGCTCGCAAGATCTAGCGACTGCATTATTGCAGGAAGCAATGACATAAAAAAAGATGGTCCTTGGTCATCCATGTCCGTCCCGGTGTCCGTCTTGCTCCCCCGCCATTGATCTTCCTTCCCAGCTGCGAACGATCGTTCCGAGTAATAAATTCTGCACATAGTCTTGCGTGCAGCCCGCTGTGTTTTGTACTTCCTTCAGTTTCAAAAGAAAGTGTTTCGGATGATTTCTAAATTTAATTACTGTATATATTTATCAGTTTCTAATTTGGAGGTGGATTATACTCTCTCCGTTCACTTTTAAATGATACAGTTGATTTTTGTCTCAACATTTGACAACTCATTTTATTCAAAAAATTTATACAAATATACAAAAATATAACTTATACTTGAAGTACTTTCAATAATAAAACAAATTATAACAAAATAAATAATATTTCAAGTTTTTTTGAATAAAACGAATAGTCAATGTTGAGATAAAAGTCAACTACGTCATTTAAAAATAAATGGATGGAGTAGTAACTACTCTTTCGAAGAGCATGGTCATGTGCAATTTGTCAATCTCTTAAGTAGATTTATATGTGTGAATGCTGCAAGTAGTTGGAGGAAAGAAATAGTGGTAGGCACCGCATACTGTAGTGTCCCCCAGATGAGTAGAAATAATGCGAAGGAAACATTGGATCGATGGTCCAGGCGACAGGGACCTACGTATATGTATGAAAAGGAGATGTTTGGTACGCCGGGGTCCTATAGAATTTCGAGCTCGTAGCACATGAAAATCTCCGAGACGGTAGGTAGCAGCAGGAGGCATCACCGTTTTTTCAATAATAAAAAGAGAAATTTATTCATCTTAAAATTTTATCGTCCATCCAATCTTTCATGCATATAATCTTCCTTTTATATGTTCCGAGCCCACATACATGTAGATTAATTTCATGTATCTACGGATGATAGTTGGGTACTATGAGTACATATAGTGCATACTCATACTCATATTTGTTAACTCAATAGATAAAAATTCATATCTATACCTATCACCCATGGACATCATATACCTGCAAGAATACCCATTTACCCGTAAAGAGAACAATGTGGCTACAAAGAGAGGAAGGAGCGGGCGGCGTAGAGGGAAGGGCCGACCAAAGGGCGTAGAGGGGTCTGCGCACCGGGATCTGAGCACAATAGTAGGGCTCGGTGTCGTGGTGTCTCGTCACGGCGAGGAGTCGGCACGGTGAAGGGGCTCGGTGCGACGGAGGGGCTCGGCACAGTGACGAGATTCGGTGTGGCAGTGGGAGCTTGGCGTGATGACAGGGGCTCAAGTGCTTGGCCAAGCCACTAGGGAGAGGGCGTTGAGGTAGACGACTAGTGAGTAGGAATGGCAATAGGTTTGAAACCCGTGGGTTTGATGAAAACCCGCCCGCGAAGCAAACCCACGAAACCCATGTAAATCAGAACCCATGAAACACGTGGGTTCAAAACTAAACCTGAACCCGAACCCGTCGGGTACCCGAAACCCGTGAGTTCAGTTTATACTCTACATGAATTAAATTACAACATAAATCAAACTCAAACCCATGCCCGTCGGGTTAGGTGCCCACGGGTACCCGCACTCGTGGGTTAAATTATCATCCCAACTAGTGAGTGGTGAGGGCGCGAGAGAATAAGGGGGTAGGGTTTCTAATTTTTATACTCATAGCTATCAGGTAAACATGTGAAACAGAAATGGATAATCAATACCTATACACATATTCGTTTACTCGACGGGTACGATATTGAGAACATGCCTAACCCTAATAGGATTTTTAACTGTGGGTAAATGGGTAATTGGGTACAACTATTTTTGTAGCATAAAGTTTACACCTAACATGTTTATTTAGCCTCAAAGGGTTGATGATTGCGAAGTGATTTTATATTGGTTTAGGCCTATGGCTATTGGATAATAACACATATCTAGGGTGTAATATTATCTTATAATACAACATTTGATCCTAACCCATCCTCACTCCTATAGAGAAAGGAGGTATTTATAATTAAAATACAATAGAAAAATATCAATTTGCCCACTAGTTACAACCGTCATTACTGACTTCATACACAAGATTTTGTAGGGGCAAAATAGTAAACCCTCGTGTGAAGCCCTTATTTTTGGTACATAATTTTGGCCCTTTGTTTGGAGCAGTATCAAAGACTTTGAATCTGCCTAGTGAACATGGTTCAAGGGTGGTTCCGAACCAAGTGAAGAGGACCTCTGAACCTACTGAAGAGGGGTTTCGAACCTAATGAAGGGGGCCTTAGAACCTGATGAAAGGGCCTCTGAACCTGGTGAAGGGGGGCTTCGAACCAGATAAACAATACTTCAAACGTAGTTTGAGGGGCTCAAAATTTGATGTCTCTTGATCACATCTTGGTCAATCCTTAAGTACAACATGAGTTATTTCCCCCAACAACTGTCATCCCTACATGTAACAAACTTTTCGTGTGGCGCGACATACAAACCTTCTTATCATATGTTTAGGGCCCACATGCATGTAGATTAATTATATGTAATAGACTTTATGTGCAGCGTGAAATACAAACCTTCCTTTCATATGTTTGGGGCCCACATGCATACAAATTAATTTCATGCAATAGAATTTCTATGTGGCGCAACATGCATGCAGATTACATAGCCAGATAGCTCATTTTATTATTTATTTAGTTTAAGCACACTTAATTAAGGGTCTATATTACTTTCAACTATTACCTCCTAAAGAGGTAAATAGTCTATCATAAATAGACCCTAATAAAATGATTTACATCTCGTTCCATGCCACACGACTAATGAAATGCAATTGAAGTTTAAATGAACACTCTAGATTCTAGTGAACAAGCATATATGTATTAAGTACAGAAATAATAGATTCTAGCTACCAATTTCAAGAGATTAGCATCATAAGCCAATATAGATGTGAGTTGGATGGTGTTTATAGCTACAAAGACGGGATGGCCACATCTCATAAAAACGTCTGTTTGGTTCAAGGGTAATAAGTGATGGCATGACCACCCAATTGAATATACCCTAAAAATACTGGATGAGAGGAGCTAAACAAAAATTCATGGATGGTGCGGACTGCGTCCATCCATGTATGCATGTGATGATGTGGTCACCCCCTCACACCTTCGTTCCTCGCGCTTGCCATTTCCCTACCCATTTCTATTCTTGTAACGCCCTAACCCATAAGGACTTCATCGTACCGAGATGGGTCATTACATTCCAAATCAAAACAAATATCAAACTTGATATTCGCCCAATTCAGTGGTAGATCATCATGAACCTTCTTATTAAAATACTTAATTATTTTACAAAACGCTGCTAAAGAGGCATACCTTATAGTTAACAAACATTACAAAGGAACAGTAGAAATAAACCAACACTTGTACAAACAACTAACTTCTAGAACTACTTGGGGACTTGGCTTAAAACCCTATTCTCCTAGAATCTCGTCATCATCGAATCCTTCATTCTACAGGGCATCAAGGAAAGTTTCTCCATCATCTCATTGACCTTTCAGTACATACTAAGGTGAAAAAGCAAGAGTGAGTACTTACGTACTCTGCAAGCCTTGAAATATTTTATACATGAGGTTTTCTAAGGGCGAATAGGTTTATTTGTCAACCATGCAATTGAAATATTATAAATGTGAATTTTCCTCGCGTAGAGGTCCCAACATCTACCTTTTCCACAAACAAGTTTCTTTTTCAAAAGTTTGGAGTAGAACCCATGTTTCTATTCCTACGAATTGCTTTACAATAATCATTCACTTCATCTAAATTGCTTTGCAACAATCCCTTGACTTTCTCAACAAAATTCAGCGATAAAGCAAGTCTGACCGTTTTTTCCATCAACCATTCGTAGAAAGCCTTACAACTTCTTCTACATCATTAAAATTATTAGTACCAGTTTGAGGCCACTTGTCACTAAAATTATTAGTATTGGTTGGGCTCCTTGTCTGTCAAAGATATGACCCCAAGTACCCCTTTTTGGGTGGATTGATCGGTAATTCACCGACACAGTCATATACTAATACCCAAGTTTTTAGTATCAATTGGGGACCCCGACCGGTGCTGATAAGTTTAGTACTAGGTGGTCTTTCGACCCATGCTATTTTTGATGGTTACAAATGATTTTTAGTACCAGCTCGGATTAGAATTCGAACTAAAAGGTTGAAAACTCATTTCTCTAGTAGCGATGGTTTTAGCATGGAATTTTTTCGTTTTTCCACTATTTAAGGGGTTTTGATGTTGTGAGATATAGGTGTTGGGGGAAAATAATCCCATCAATCCTTCCATTAGGATGACAACTCCGAAGGACAGTTTTAGAGCATACAAGATGCAAAGCCTTCTGTCACCACTACGGTACTCCAGGGGAGGAAGCTCGAAGCCCTTGTATTAGCCCTGGCAATGGCGCACGAGGAGTAATCTGGAGCCTTCAATCATCCTGGTGGCCCCTGTCACCTCGCTGCCTCCTAGAGGCCCTAGCTCCGAAGAGGCACCGTAAAACGAGACAAGACGTTTTCTTTATCTGGGTATTCACACGTGCACTTACCATTTTAACCCTATGGGGCCTTGTAAATAGAGTCCATAATGAAGGTTGTAACTAGAGGGTGGAGCATTATTTCTATGTTGGATATGTGCCTATAAATACCCCTCCATTCTATTGTAATAGGGACATCAATTTTCACATAATAAGAGACACTTCGAACTGATCTAAGGCTATTATCCTATTGGAAGGACTGGTTCAGCTCGTAGTCAATCTTTCCACTCAATTAGCCCTTCGAGGCTATTTAAACCTGTTAGCATAATCTTTTACGCCAACAATTGGCGTCATCCGTGGGGACCTTAGTACAAAAAATAATGTCTCTACCATCCTACCTTCTGAAGTTATGCCTCCTAAGAAGAGCAAGAGCACTGTTCATACCGGGAGGTTCACCCGGACCTCCCGACATGAAGCCCTAGACACAACCGTAGGGACTATGGAGCCCTCCATAGTCCTCCCCCAGTCAGACCCTGTGGCTCTAGATGAAGCCACCACCGTCGCAACACCAAGCACTCTACTCGAAGCCGACAACCCCTCGGGGTCCACCGACCCATCAACAGGCCTGTAGGCCTCGTCGCTGCAAGGGGCTGTCAGACCTCGCTGGCTCGAAGGCTTCCTCCCACTTCGACGGTGCTCCGTACTAACTTCGTTCGATCACAAGACTCAAAAACTCATTCCAGAGGAAGCAGATGATGGATATGCCCCAAAAAATTCCGTGGATCGGAAGTTCCGATAGGTAGTATCAGAAGTTCTGATTGTTTTCTCGTCTCGAGTCAGAGAGTAAAAGTTGCTTCGAAAATTTCGATATGGTATCGGAAGTTCCGACGAGCAAGAAGTTCCGACTTGGAATCGGAGAGAATTGTACTGATCGGAAGTTCTGATATGTGTATCGGAAGTTCTGAGGTGGGCAAAAATAGATTGGATCTATTGTGTGTCGTACTGAATCGAGAGACATAAAATACCCTATCGGAAGTTCTAATATAGAATCGGAAGTTCCGACGTGGGCAAACATATTGGATCTGTTACTTATACGAATTGGTTGTAACTAATTTGTGGGTTTCGGGATGTGGACGACTAGGGGCTCTTAGCCCAATATAAAGAGAGGAGGAGGAGGTCTTGAAAACAAGCAATAAGCATAGATTAGACCTAGCCACCATATACTTCTCTCCTCTCTTTCTTGATCTCATTTGTTGATGTTGAGGTTTCTTCATCTCTCACATGCAGTGCTAGCACACTGCCATGAGAGGTACTCCATCCCTGTACGTGTAGATACTATGGAGGTGTTGCTTCAACAGCGACGCTCGTGGACTTCTTCACGTGAACAACTACGTCATCTTCACTGATCAGATTGGCGAGGGATGGCCAGGACGAAGCGAGGATAGGCTTTAAGATAACGATCTATGATCTCGCACATGTATGGGTCTTGGGATTAGGGTGGAAATTTTTGAATTTGTCGGCTAGCGTAGCTCCCCTATTCCCCAACAGCGGGAGCCCGCATGATGCAATGGTCGTTGAGATGGCTTAGTTCATGGCAGAGATGCAGAGGTGGTGTCAAGCATCCGTAGATCAGCCCCGTGCCTAGGACATGCCCAGTAGGTCGACAACGCTCCGTTAAGTCGTCGCATTAAGTGACCTCAGAGACTAGGAGGCTTGGAGGGGCAGCCAAAATACTTCCTTTGATGAAGATTTTCCACTTCACCTTGACCTACAGAGGGTGCACTTTGACCCCAGGTTTCGAGCGGCCAAACTCCCCATGTACTCTAGAGATACGAAGCCCAGAGAGTTCTCTCGTTCATATGCCTTGGCGATAGAAGCCAGCGGAGGGGTCCATGACACTATGGCCAAGTGTTTCCCTCTCACGCTCAAAGAGATAGCCCTTCGGTGGTTCTGGTCCCTAAAGCCAGAATCAGTCAAGTCGTGGGAGCAGTTGAAGAAAAAGTTTATAAATAACTTCCAAGGGACCTTCGTGGCCCCAATGTCCACATGGAGCTTCTTTCAAATCAATAAACAACCCAGAGAGACGTTGCGCCAGTACTCCTAGTGCTTTGCCCACATGAAGTCCCAGATAAAGAGGTTGTCCACTTCCTATGTCGTCGACGCCGCGCGTGAAGGCGTCACCAACCTAGGCCTTCTCGACAAACTCCACTAGAAGCCCATTTCGTCGGTGGCCCAGTTGATGACGTACTCTGAGGAGTATGCCCGATTGGAGGAAGGACAACTCCGGAGGAATACCGCGATGCCTCCAACCCTTGACTCGGAGGTAAAAGTCTTCGAAGAAAGGGCCCCAAGCCCTCTGAGAGCTGCACCATCGGAGCATGGACCGCATGACTCCTGGAGGGGGCAAAAGCATTATCGGTCGGAGGTGCTTAATATTGCCTCCCTCACCTTGAATCAAACTTTGAAATACCAGCAGAACTAGGGCGGAAGTCAATCCAGCGGTTAGAGGCCTGTGGCGAGGACCTCCAGTCCAAGACAAACATTTTTTGCAATGTTCACGGAGATAATCGGAGCCACAACACCGATTCATGTAAATCCATCTTATCTCTATGGAGTGAATACCTTGAGCGAAGCACTAGCTGGAGCACCACTGACAGGGCACCTCCAGTCGTCCGCCCCGAGCCAATACAAATTGTAGGGCGGATCGAAGGGCACAAAGCCCCAGGCACCCTCCAGTGTTGAGCATGATGCCACCCCTGAAAGCTGAAGACACCCTAGATCGCCAGAAATGCATCGTGTTGACCATCACCGGAGGTGGTGCCATGGGCAGCATGTCCAAGCGGCAGTGAATGGAATATGTCCGCGAAGTAGGGCACATTGGGACCTCAGCATCTACGGCGGCTATGCTCGAATGGTCGCATATGCCCATATCCTTCACAACAGATAATGCGATCGACATCAAGTTCCCCCATGCCAACCCCCTCGTCACCACCGCTGACATTGCCGGCACTGAAGTCCATCGGGTGCTGGTCAAAGGAGGGAGCTCTACCGAAGTTATCTTCATCCACGCCTTCAACCAGCTCTACATATCACGAAGGCACCTGCTCTCGGTGGCTCGCCCACTACAAGGCTTCACTGGTCCCCCCTCCCCTCGACGTACTAGGCCAAAAAGTCCTCGTAGTCACCTTCGAAGAGGGACATCTGACAAGATCCAAAGAAGTCATCTTTGACGTCGTCGATGCCCCGTATGCCTACAATGCCATCTTCGGGAGGGGCATATTGAACCAATTTGGGGCTATAGCACACCATAACTATTTGTTCTTAAAAATGCCCACTCAAGGAGGGGTACTCACCATCCTTGGTGATCAAGCCACTGCACAAAGGGTGGAGTACATCCACACCATCCCATTCGAAGCCCGACAAGTCAATAACGTGCAAGAGCACCCAAAAGGTGTGCAATTGACCCCGAACCATATAAGAGGACCAACCCTCAAGCCTCGCCCTGAAGGAGAAATCATCACGAATATCATCACCAAATGGGACAAGGAGTACCCCATCCGATTTAGAGAGGGGCTAGCTCCCAATGTCCTGGCTTCGTTGGAGGAAATGATCTGAGACAATCTAGACGTCTTTGTCTGGTCAGACGAAGACATCCCAGGGGTAGACCAAAGCATCATTGAGCAATCTCTGCTTGTGAACCCGAAGTCTAGAGCCCTGTGCTAGGGGTTGTGGAAGCTATCCGTCGAAAGGGCTGACCTCGCTAAGACGGAGGTGGAGAAGTTGCTTCGGACGGGAGTCATTAGAGAAATAGGCCATATGGAGTGGTTGTCGAACCCTGTCTTCGTCAAAAAGAAGAACTCCGGTAAGTGGCGCATGCATATTGACTTCACTTCCTTAAATAAAGCATGCCCCCATGACCCCTACCCCATGTCTTGCATTGATCAATGGATCAACTAGATGTCCGGCTCCGAGCTTTTGAGCTTCCTCGACGCATACTCCAGCTACCATCAGATATGGTTGAAGCTCAAAGATGAAGCCAAAACTAGCTTTATCACTTCATCCAGGGTCTTTTGCTATGTAAGAATGCCTTTTGGCTTAAGAAATACCGAGACAACGTTCTCTAGGTTAATTGCTAGAGCTCTAGGCCATCAAATGGGCACAAATGACGAAGCCTACATGGACGACATTGTAATAAAGACTGCAAAAAAACACCACCATGGCCTAGACATAGTAGAGGCCTTTGAGAGTCTCCGAGCATGCGGAATCCGCCTTAATCCCGAAAAATGTGTTTTCGCGGCACAGACAACAAATTTGTTAGGGTACTTAGTTTTGGGTTGAGGCATCGAAGCTAGCCCCACGCAAATTAGTGTGCTGCAAAAGATGGTTCCGCCAAAAAATCTAAAGCATGTCTAGAAGCTAAAAGGCCGCCTCATCACCTTAAGCCGATTCCTCATAAGGTCGGCAGAGCGGAGCCTCCCTATTTTCAAAGCATTAAAAGGCTCGGAAGACTTTGCCTAGACCCCACAATGCCAGAAGAGCTTCGAAGATATCAAAGACTACATTGCCAATCTATAAACTCTCAACTCCCCTTGCTGATGAGACTATATTATTGTACCTTGCGGCCACTGGCTTTGCCGTGAGCATCGTGCTCGTTCAGGAGGTGGAGCTCGAAGGGAAGCCGATTCAAAGCCAGGTATACTTCGTATCTGAGGCATTGTTGAGATCAAAGACGAGGTATTTAGAACTTGAAAAAATTATGTATGCCCTCGTGATGGCTTCGAGGAAGCTGTGGCATTATTTCCTGTCTCACAATGTAATCATCCCAACGTCCTACCCTCTCGAAGACATGCTCAGAAGCAAGGACTCTACCGTAAGAATAGGAAAATGGTTTGTTGAGCTCGCCCCCTTTGGTATAACATTCATCGCACGCACAACGATAAAATAACAAGTGAATGTTGACTTCGTGCTGAAGTGGACTCCGCCAGCCATATGTGCTCTGGAGGGCCCAAGTGAAGGAGTGTGTACCATCTACTTCGACGGTGCGTATCAGGTGTCCGGAGCGGGCGCCAGAGCAGTAATAATCTCACCTTCAGGCTAAAAGGCACTATATTCTATAAGGCTCAACTTTAAAGCCACCAATAATGTAACAGAGTATGAGGGGGTCTTGTTGGGTCTTCGAAAAGCATGCGCATTTGGTGCCACTCGGGTTGTTGTAAAAATAGAATCCCAGGTTGTCATAGGGCACGTGAACAAAAGCTTTCAAACTCGGCACCAAGATCTCGCCGCGTACCTTGTTGAGATTCGCAAGCTTGAATCATCATTTAGAGGGATTTCTGTACAAAGCATCCCAAGAGCGGACAACCAGCAAGTGGACACCCTCACCAACGAGCTAGTCGGAGGCCAAGACATTTCGCTTAGGACTTTATTCGAAGAACTGTCCACCCCTTTGGTGCCACCACTAATCCCTATCGAAGTACTTTGCATACCTGACAATGATTGGTGGAGCCCAATCATGAGTATGCTACAAGAAAAAGTTGCATTCCTAGAAGGACCCGAGCTCTCAAGACTACAGTGCTACTCAACAAGAAGGCCAACAAATACTTGAAGATATTCACGAAGGCCTATGCGGCAATTACTTAGCACCTCGAGCCCTGGCTGGGAAGATGCTTCGCCAAGGACTCTACTGGCCGACGATAATCATTAATGGGATTTCTGTTCGAAGCATCCCAAGAGTGAACAACAAGCAAGCAGACACCCTCACAAGGAGCCAGACGAAGACCAAGACATTTCGCCAGGGGCTTTCTTCGAAGAACTGTCCATCCCTTCGATGCCACCACTAATCCCTGTTGAAGTACTTTGCATACCCGACAATGATTGGCGGAGCCCAATCATGAGTATGCTAATAGACAAAGTTGCATTCCCAAAAGGACCCGATCTCTCAAGACTACAGTGCTACTCAGTAAGAAGGTCGACAAGTACTCCAAGATATTCACAAAGGCCTATGCAGCAACCACTTAGCACCCTGAGCCATGGCCGGGAAGATGCTTCGCCAAGGACTCTACTGGACTACGATAATCATTGATGCTGAAGCCTAGGTACACTACCACAAAAATGGTCTTTAGTGATGTGGCTTTAGTGATGGGCAAAAGATATGCGTTAGTAATACACTTTTAGTGACGGGTTGATTCACACGCGTCAGTAATGTTGTATCATTAGTGAGAGGTCGTGGTATGACCCGTTAATATAGATGAGGCTGGCGAGGGTACCCACGTTAGTGATGGGTCATACAATTACCAGTCACTAAATATACCACATTAGTGATGGTTGGTAGTACCATCCGTCACTAATGAGTGTTGCCTGAAACCCTAAGACCACCTTTAGTGATGTGTTATATTTATACCCATCACTGATGACTCCCGCTTATAAATAGGAAGGGCGGGAAGTGGGTCGTCACGCTTTCATTTCGCACAACCCTAACTTACTCATGCCTCCTTCATCGCTCTGTCACCGTCGTCGCTCTGTGGACCATGCCCTTTGTCGTCATTCTCGCAAGTTTGTCTATGCTTACTATTAAATCTCAGTTTATAGATCGATCTTTATGTAAGCAAAATTTGTTTATTAAATTTGTGAATTAGAGATATGGAAACGTATCCGAACGATCTACAATACCAACCTATGTTCCTAATAGTTTCTTAATAAAGATCAATCATCTCATTCACGGGGGACATCACCGGGTCAATTTAGTTATAGTTTTTTGTACATTGCATGTCCTATTTTTGTGTTAATTAACAAACTGAAGCACATCTATTACTGTTGTAGTATTTATCAAAAAGATCTTGTGAACTCAATAACATTTGTGTGGGTGACACCCTCAAAATAATGACAAAAGATGGGTGCACTACTGCGGTTGAGGTTGTGAGCTGTGGGGCCGGTGGTACGATATGCCTCCACAAAGGGTGGAGTGAATTTAGCCACAGATGTGGCCTAACACAAGGGGACTATTTGGTATTAACAATAGGACAAGCCCCATTGACTGTTATGGCAAAATTCTACACTAACTTTGGTGATGAGAAGACTCCAACGACCATCAAAGTGGATGACAACGACAATAGTGGTATACATAGAGAAGCGACGACATCACTTAACATGGACATCTTTTGTTTATGTTCATATCATGCATGGTTTCTTATAATATCAAGGGTGGGTCCTAGCAATGTTGCAGACAGGAAGAGGAAGGCGATAGATAGGGAGGTCGACACCGACCAAATGGACCAATTGAAGCACATCTGTTATTTTGACAATCCAACAGATGTAACTCCAATAAGAAAGACTCTCCTACAAGATATCTCGGCAGGTTTATCCTCCGAGAGTCAGTTATATATATGCACAATAAATAACACAATCATCAACAAGAAGTCGGCGATAAGTTATTTGATCATGTACTTAATTTATACAAATAACATTCTCTAATAGTTTTGTTTAAATTTTATTTTATAGTACACCAGTAGGGTCTGACGCAGTCCCAATTGCGATGCATCAAGGGACAGATGGACGGTGCTATCTAACTAAAGGTTTTGGGCAATTTCTTAGCGACAACTTGCTAGAAGTTGGGACAGTGTGCGCCTTCCAGGTCAATATTGGTAATAATGGCATTGAGGTTGTAATGTATGTATTGTAAACCTAGGATGGATTATGACTTGTGATGAATTAACTTTTGTGACGAATTATCAAGGATGACTGTGATGTGTTTAATTCACTGTTTGATGGCTTTAATTCAGGCTGCAACCTAAAAATATGTTTATGATGTGTTTTGGAAACTTGACTACAAAATTCATGTGCCTTCTATTTCAACATTGTTACCCTTATTTTTTAAAATTGATGGATAACAATAATTACCCGTCACTAATGAAGCGTTTAGTGACGGGTAACAATAATTACCCGTCACGGAAGGTATACGTCAAAAAAGGCCACAGGAGTCATCAGTGGCAGGTCATAATGTGCACCCGTCACTGATGACCCCTCATACGCGGGTACTGAGGGTCGGCCTTTCATTTCTCGCAACCCTAACCCTAACACTCTCACCTCCTCCGTCATCTGTGACGGGTCATAATGTGCACCAGTCACTGATGACTCCTCCTACGCGGGTACCGAGGGCCGGCCTATCATTTCCCGCAATCCTAACCCTAACACTCCCGTCGTTGCCGTCATTAGTGATGGGTTATAATGTGCATCTGTTACTGATGACTCCTCCCGCCTATAAATTGGCCGGTACTGAGGGTCGGGCTTTCATTTCCCGCAACCCTACCCTAACACTCCCTCCGCCGCCGTCGACTTCATCGTGCTCCTAGCCTTGCCACATGTCCCGTCGGCATGCGTGGTCGCCCTACTCGCCTCCACCATGGTTGCATCCTCCTCCTAAGGTTCGTCGTCGTCCTCTTCCTCATTTTGTCTAACTTCCACCACTTTTGTCTAACTAGCTAACTTCCGCCAACATTGTTACACGGTATCCTTACCTACTGCTTTTAGCCAATTTCTTCGAGATAATTGATTGTCTTAGCCAATTTCTTCGAGATAATGTCCTCGAAGTTGGCATGACTCATCGTGGTGGTGCTCCTACCCATGGTCGGTAGGTGCTCCTGCTACCCATGGTTGGTGGGGCTCCTGTACTACCCACTGGGCTTTTGCTGGCCATGCTACAATCTTGGAAGACACTATCCAAGCTTTGGATATAGCTATAGGGGCTTCAAGATACTATACATGCTCTCGATATAGCTATAAGATAGATAATATTCAAAATCCATGCAATCATCTTGTGTCGCTCTTCGTTTTAGCCATAGGTTTATAGTTAGTAGCCATGAAACTGTCTTGTGTCACTCATTGTTTTAGCCATTTCTTCGAGATAACGAGATAGAAGTTTAAATGTGCTACAAATTTGGCAATGAATCTTCTGTAATGTGTTGTCTGTGATGTGCTTTTGATGTTGCATGTGTTAAATGGCTGCCAAATCCTGGTTGCAGCCTAAAAATTATTTTTTTGAAATGACAATAATATTAGTGACGGGTGATAATAATCACTCGTCACTGATGCAAACATCAGTGGCGTGCGACAAATGATCGCCCATCACTGATGAATACATTATTTTTTTGAAATGACCATAATATTAGCGACGGGTGACAGTTATCAACCGTCACTAATGAGCACATCAGTGACGGGTGATAACTATCACCCGTCACCAAAGAGGCATTACAAGTGAGCCCATTGAACTGAGGTCGACTCTTTAGTGACGAGTGTTTACCCGTCACTATTGATGCTACATTACTGACGCGATAAGGGTAACGGAATACATGCCCGTCACTAATGTATGTTATGACCCATCACTAATGTGTATTTCTGTGGTAGTAGTACACACTTGATAAGGGTGTCAATGGATGGGAAGGCAAAGCCACCGACAACCGGTGCCTCTACAAGTTATAGCCCCGGTATGGCCCCTGGCCAAGTGGGTCATGAATTTAATCGGACCCTTCCCAAAGGCAAAAGGGAGCCTGAAGTTTGCGGTGGTGGCAATTGAATATTTCTCAAACTGAGTCAAAGATGATCCCATGATACCCATCACCTCGAAGAATGTCCAAAAATTCTTCTGACAAAATATCATTTGCAAATTCGGAGTATCCAAGCAACTAACAATCGACAATGACATGTAGTTCGATGCAAAATCCTTCAAAGAATTTTACGAAGGTCTAGGCATTCAGCTGTGCTTCGCAGCTGTCAGGCACCCGCAGTCCAAAGGAGTCGTCGAAAGGGCCAATGGGAACATCTTGTCTTGCCTCAATCGCCGCATTGTAGGCCTTACCAAGGGGCTCTAGACCAAAGAGTTGCCAAAAATTATATGGTCCATCCGGACCACCCAGGCCCGGTCGACAGGGTCACCCTGTTCAGACTGCTGTTTGGGGACAAAGCCATGATGCCTACAGAATTAAAAGGGGCTCCCTGTGAGCAATAGAGCCCGAAGACGAAGACGAAAGGTGTGCTTCACTGGATTTATCTGAAGAAACGTGGCTCCGTGCCTTGGCCAATCTAATGAAGTATCAGGATCAAACAAAGGCTTGGTATGACCCTAAGGTGAAGCTAAAAGAACTAAGGCCGGAGCACCTCGTTCTCTAGAGCATAGTTACCCTGGGAAAGCTAGGCAACAAATGGGAAGGCCCCTATATCATTCTTTAGTTCGATCGACTGGGGTCATTCAAGCTAGCTAACTTAGAAGGGAAAGAATTGAAGCACGCATGACATGTGAAGCACTTCAAGCGCTACTTCGCGTAGAAGCTTTGTAAGAAAAATTAGCGCTTTGTGCTTCGAATAAAGGCTCCGATGCAAACCATGCACGTCCCAAAACAAACCCCTACCACGGTGGACACACTACGGTACGAGCATCATTTTTGTAAGGTACAACATCGTTTTCATAAACAACACTGGTGCTCGAAGCGTCGTCAGCTCGTAAAAAAAGCAAAAACAAACAAACACTAAACATGCGTGGCAGTAAGCGGGACTCCGCATAAAGTCCCACTATTCGGGGCCGTTCCCCTAACATGAAAAATATGAAAAAAAAATATAAGAAAATATGAAAATACTCTAACCTAGTAATATTGGTTTTATTTGCACTTAATGAAAAATTAGCACGGTATTGAATATTCAACAAACCAGACTGTGCAGTCATCAAAATAGAGAGAGATAAGTATTTTATCGAGGAAACAATACAGCAGAGAAAATTAACTCTACATATACAAAACTAACAACTATGCATTGTGAAGAGTCTCCAAAAACTAGTTTTTTGAGCCATACGCACAAAGCAAAACAGAAACAAAAGGAAGAGAGTAAAATGGTCATTTTCTTGCTTTATATATGAGAAAAAGGCACGCCAAAAACTTGACTGTGATATTCTTTTTCTACAGATAATAGCTCCATTACTCCAAGATACCTTAACTAGACAAGAAAACTAACTAATTTTAAATAAAACTTCTATAATTATAACTTTAGTTGTATAAAAGTCAAAGGCTAAAAATGCCAAAAAAACTCATAAATCATTTTGAAAATTAAAATTTGATTATTAAACTGTAGTTCAAGTCATTTTTACGACGTCCTTTATAGTGTTTTCCACGATCTTTGCGGCGGTATTTTGCAACTCATATTTTTATTACAATGGCCCTATATATATGTAAACCATCTCTTCATATGGTAACAAAAACAAGTGTCCGCATTAAATAGATTTTGATTTTGTTTTGCATTTATTTTGATTCGTAATGAATTTCTCCTTGTCACGCTGCTCGCTGCTCGCTGCTCTTACTGAACAGTGGGACCGAACTGTCCAAGCAGCCAGTTTTTGGGGAAGAGCAAATTTGTCATATATGATATTTCTTACAACAAAATCGACATTACCAAACCTAATCGACGCAAAATATGATGATAACGGTATTTTCCACTCTTACAGTAGTACTTCCACTGTCAGGTACTTATAAAATTATTATTATTATTATCATTATTAAAGTACATAAATTATTATTAGATTTTATTAATTATTACACCACATAATTACTTTTGGCTCTGTATTTGTCCACCCACGAATAATATTATTATATTTTTACATATCCTTAATATATGTTAAACTATAAATATTGTTAATATTACAATCTTTTACTAGATTTAATATTTTACAGTACAACGTAAATACCATTATTTATATGAGTTGTAATATAAAATATCAAATTTAGTTAGAGGGGTACAATATTATATAATGGAGGAATTACTAAAGTTTTATACAATTTTAAGGCGAAATAAATATCATGGTATATTCGCAATAGTATTTTGTAATTCATGCTTGTTTCTTTGAAGAAAGTGATCGGTAGCCACAGAAAACCTTCTCCTTGCTCCCCCAATCATGTCTTCTTCCTTCTAATAAGACGCTTCAAAACTCAAACTAACACTGGCACACCGCACACCTTGTACCGAAGAAACCCCTGTTTACAAGACAAGCACGACTACTCCGTCTCGGTGTCATCCTCCTCCCGTCCTCCAGTTGCCGCTGCACTCACTTCACTGTCACGCCAATGGTGAGGAAGCTGCCACTCAGCTCCGTCTTCTACGCCACCAACTCGGCCAAAGACAAACCGCAAGTGTCACCTCCTCCCACTCCGGCGGTCACTCCACCAGCATGGATGTGGCCCTCTTGCAAGCACCCAAAAGCCTATTCTTTCCGTTCCACATCGGCCGCCACGGCGGCTGCGGCTGCGGCGGCTAAGACCATCTCGTCCATCTTCCTCGACTCCGGCGAGTCCTCCTTCGCCAACTCATCCGCGCGCATGCACCAAGATTGCGCCTCCGACAGCCTCTCCACCGAGTCCGATTCCTCCGCCGCGGCAGAAGACATGGCCGACGCCATAGTCCGCGGCCTCCGGTCCGACCGCCTCCTTTTCGAGCCCCGCGCGCCGTCCAGCTCCATCCTCGATAAGAAGCCCGCGCGCGCCGCCAACGACGACGAGGACGCGTCGTTTGGCGGCGGCGTCGCGGTGGCGTTCGACTCGGCGGATCCGTACGAGGACTTCCGGGCGTCCATGGCGGAGATGCTGACCGTGCACGGTGTGGGCGACTGGGACTGGCTGGAGGCCATGCTGGGATGGTACCTCCGCGCCAACGGCAAGGACACCCACGCCGCCATCGTCGCCGCGTTCGTCGACCTCGTCGTCTCCACGGCCGCCAGGGGCTCCAGCTCCTCCCGCCACTCGTCGTTCACTCTTGCGAGAAACGACCTGATGGACAGCAGCAACGCCGGCGCCGGCCATATCTCTTTCGGTCTAAGGTAAAAATAACTAATTAAGCTAGCACCAGATCGAGTAACTCTTCGGGCTACGTACGTACGTGTGTGCGTGTTGATTAATTTTGTTTGTCTAAGTAGCACTTTCAAGTTTCCAATTGATCGACGAGGTAAGTAGCTAGCCTCTGGTTAATTCTCACATGACTCCCATCCTTCGTGTATGAAGCTTGCATGAGTGTGTGGATATAAACTGTAATGAGTTTGTAACAATGTAACTGCTGGTCGTTGCTAGCTAGCTGCAGCTAACTGCTAGCTACCGGTTCGTACTGCAACATATGGACGGAACAGCTAATAGTGACAGTGATGTGACCAACGTAACACAGTACTTGTGCGGTAAATGTGACGGGCAGCGAGAACATGGCCATCGCGCGCGGGTCGGCCGGGTGCCCGCACGCACACCGCCGGACAACGGAGGAGCTTGGATCTAACCGGCATGCAGGCGCGCGCGAGAGAGAGAGAGAGATCGAACGATCCGGCCAAGCACAAGCAGCTATATGTGTATTTACGTACGCGCGGGCCTATCGGCGCGCGGTGATCTGCAGAGACGACGACAGCGAGCGTACGCCGGCCGGGTGGTGTACCGTGTACGTATAGATAGTAGCGATCCATGTGAGACGAACAGCGAACGTCTTATCGGTAGCGGTTTGGCCGGCTGGAGAGAGGGGGTCGTCATGGTCATGGTCCCCGGGATGCACGTGCCGTCGAGATCGGTATCTGGAGAGGGATGCGGCCGGCCGGCCGGACGGACGACGACGCCGCTGGCGCATGCAGCAGCCTGAGCTACACACCCAGCAGCAGCCGGTCGTACGCCGACGTAGATGCGCGCGGCAGCGGCTTCGGTCGATCGGCCTGCAGGGGATCACTAATTGGCAGCGCGTGCCCGGGTGCAGTCAGCCACACGACGCACCATGCTGGCCAGCTATCTAGCTGTATCCATCGTGTATGTGTACATGTTAGTATGTTACCACATCCATGTTCAGTTGGGTGGAAGTAGAGTTATATTTACTGTGTAGTAGGTCAGAGTTAACTCGAAACTCTCTAATTAACCTGAGTTCTGATCGATCCTATATATACAGAAAGAGTGCAACAATGTAGTCATGCCATGCTGACATCTTAGCACAGATGGGATAGGTTGTGTTTTCCGAACAAGTGCTTGTCGTCTGTTTTAGACGACGCTTGTTTCTGCGGAATGTAGTAGGGAGATCGCTTGCTCTACAGTAGGGTGGAGTAGAGAATCCCTCCACTCC
Organism: Zizania palustris; assembly: GCA_019279435.1. NCBI lineage: Eukaryota > Viridiplantae > Streptophyta > Magnoliopsida > Poales > Poaceae > Zizania > Zizania palustris. Next base: position 12,159,507 of record JAAALK010000284.1, read on the forward strand.
ATTCCAAAAAAAAAAGACCCACACATTTAAGATCAATTATTAATAGTGCAAGTGAGACTTGTTCTACAAAATTTAAAAATAATCAAAGATCAATCAAAGAGCTAAAAATTTTAAAAGTTGTTTTTAGATTTTTTCCTAGAAATGGAAGCCGTAAGATGAATTTTTTTTCATAGATTACAGCATACCGGAAGAAGGGTGCGTGCAGAGCTATTCACTTGTTTGCAGTTTTCAGCTTGGGCCCGTACAAACCGCCAAATCCCGTTTCTCGTTTTCTCCTACGGGAGCGTTTTTTCCGGTGAAAGAAACCGAAGTGTTCCGCTTCCATGCAACGCCACTTTTAACGGCGAGCCGCCGGTGGCTCACGGCCTCACGTGGATGGGGGCGCTGCTGCTTGTGCTTGTCTGCTCCAACCAGAGCTGCGGCCCACCGTGTGGCAGCTGTGCCGTTTTGTCCCGTGGCCCTTAAATAGTTAGAGGACTTGTTCATTTTAGAACGGGCGGCACCACTTCCATAAAAGAATCTTTTGGCCCCCGTGGTCCACCCACGGCCTTGGCTCCACGCCCCCACCTCTGCCATCCGCCATGCACTGTGGCCCCCACCTGACGGTGGGCCCTACGCGTCATCCACTAGGCAGTGCCATCACGAGGCTATATGTTGCAGGTGGCATCGTACCCTGAACAGTATCACCATGCATGTACTCCTCACTCCCGCAGGCCGCAGCTGTAACCGCAAATTAAACATAGGTAACTGTGACCGGACTACTGCAGCGCAGTGCATCATCAGATGTGTGAAAAATTATAATATGTGTTCTACCGGCGAATTAATCGGGTGATTGAGTCATGAAGTAGGTGACCCCTCACCGGAGTCCGGCGATTGCTGGTTGCGTCGAACCTGGGTGCAGGCGCGCCCAGCCGGTTCAGGCGCTGCGGCTGCGGCTGCGAGCTGAGCGCGGCGCGGTGGTCCAGGGCTCCAGGCTCTGCGTGCTTTTGGTGAGCTCGCGTTTTCTCGGTCGGTGCTGCACTGCTGCAGCTTTAGCCGGGCGCACAGTGCTGCGTTGCATTCATTTGTTTCCACCCCGCGCGCACACACACACGGATGCTACCGACACGTCGTTGTGCTTTTCGACTTTTAGTGCTACGCCGATGGGTTTTGCACATTTCGCTGTTGGACCTTCAAATCCTAAGTAGAACTTTTTCAGGATGCTCAGTTTGGTCACTGCTGCCGCTGGGCATCAAGATATCAAGCCATATCATGCATCGCAGCACGATGGTAAGCTTGTGGTAGAAAATGTACGTAGTTTTTTTTCTCTCTGGTGAAAGGTGTTTGCATGTAGCATTTCTGGAGAGGGAGTGTGCGACGATGGACGGATTGATCTACGCTGACCCAAGCTAGCTCAGCTAGCTAGCTACCAAACCGAAGGCACAAATCATCTTGAGATTGGGATATGATGGTGCTGGGGCATCGGTCATTTTGCCGTTTTGTGGCTGATCGTAGCTGGAATGGAATGACAGAACGATAGAGCATCACATCAGCCAGCAATTATGTTGTGCCCTAAACAGTTTGCTGTTGGCCGGTAGTGTGTGCCCAGCTTTCCAACTCACCAGGTGTCAAACACTCGACACGACCATATATGCCCTCAGCTTTGCATAGATCGATCGATTGACATGAAACTTATTCGTACCAGCCTGATCTGATCGAATTACGCACCTTCCACTATGTTTTGTTGGGAATATTAGTTGGTACAGATGTCACGTAAATAACACACAGACTGGCAGTCAGGCACTGAGATACTGCAAGCTATTTTCAGTCAAAAGGAGAATTAACACTACTAAGAACTTTTCAAACTGTAGCCACCATCAAATAATTAAACATTTGAAATGCCATTTTAAACTACTGTGGACAGTCAAGATGGGCCTGAAATTGGGTCAGCCCAGCTGCCAGCTATATGTAATGTTGTTTATGCAGCTCTAAAAACACACAAATATGTTGGGTCTTGACACAACTTAAGTACATGGCTATCTATTACAAAGAAGAAGAGGTATTTCGTACATCCCCAAATCTTAAATCGGTTAAAAATTCACTTAAATTTTTGAATTTTTGTTGTTACTCCACCAAAATTTTGACTTGGATCATATGTTGCCATTAAACCAAATACACCACCATCCCATTGTTACTCTATCAAATTTTAGCACCACTAAACATTGACAGCACTACCGGAAAAAACCAAAACCGCCCGATGAGTGTCTAAAATTTTGTCGAGTATATTATTTTGGGAACTCGATAAAATCGAGTTTGCCGAGTGCTTTTTAAAAAACACTTAGAAAACAATAAACACTCGGCAAACCAATTGTTTGACGAGTGTTTTTTAAAAATATACTCGAAAAAAAATGATACTAATGGACATCACGACGGAGTGTCTGTGAGGACAAAAAAATTAGGGGGTTTGCCGAGTGTTTTTCAAAAAAACACTCGGCAAACCAAAAAATATTTTTTTGTGTGAACATTGTTTCAAGTCTACATGATATTTCCTACTTGATTTTATCTTGAAATTTTTTCTGCACTCACAATGAAACATATATTATCCCTTATAAAAATTTCAAATTTTTTTAGTTTAGTTTGCTATTTTTAATTCATTAAGTATGTTTCTTGGATTTAGATTGAAATAGGTGAAATTTGAACTATAAGTGCCTAAAATAATGAACCAAAAAATATACAAAAATAATATTCATTTTTGTTAGTATATTTTGAGTTTTTATACACAAATTAAAATAAATTTTGAAAAAAGTAGGTTGCAACACTCTATCGGCAACGTAGACATTAATAGTTTTTTAATTCTAAAAACAATAAAATGAAATCTGAAAAACATGAGAATTATCATGGTGTTATGATATAATACATAGATACTTTTATAAAAAATTAAAAATGTTTTGGTATTTTTTCTACAATTAAAATATAACATAACTTATAGCTTGCAAAATTTGGTATTTTTTAAGTCATATTACTATTTTTATGTCATTAAGTGCATTTCCAGGATTTAAATAAAAATAGGTTAAATTTAAACTTCAAGTGTATGAAATAATAAACAAAATATTATTAAAAATCATATTCATGTTTTAAAGTCTATTTTTAGTTCTTATCCCCTGAATTGAAAGGAATTTTGAACAATATTGGTTGTGACACTCGATCGACAACGTGGAGCTTAATAGTTTTTAATTCTAAAAAAAATCAAACGAAGTCTTAAAAATATTATACTTGAGATGGTGTTATTATATGATATGAAGATGCTGTGATAAAAAATTAAAATTGTTTCGATAAAGTTGTCATATATAGTATTTAGAATTTGGAGATTTTGAGAGGAGGAATTAGAGTTTAGAGAAGAAATGACATAGATTTGAAAGTAAATTAATGATTAAATCTTTGTTTAAACTTGATTTTTTTTGCAATCAAAATACGTCGTGTATTATCCCATGAAATGTTTTGGTTTTATTCTAAGTCAGTTAGCTATTTTTAATTCATTAATTATATTTCTAAGATTTAAATTAAAACATGTCAAAGTTGAATTAAAAGTCCATAAAATAATAAACTAAATTATCCAAAAAAAATTATATTTATGTTGTTGAGTTTATTTTTAGTCCTTATCCACTATAGTTTCAGAATTTCTATCAAGGAAAAGATTGTAAAACAAATTAAAAAATTAAAAAAATGTTTGTTGAGTGTCAAATTTGAGGTACTCGGCAAAGATCTTGTGTTTGCCGAGTGCAACACTCAGCAAACAAAAAATATGCTTCCCACACTCCTCTTCCCGCAAAATTTCAAAATTGGCACCATTATTTCAAAATTTTCACATGCCGCTTTTTAAATACTCCCCACCCTCCTCTCTCTTCGTCCTCCCTCCTCTTTCCTCACTGACCACCGGCGGAACACCATGTCGCCGTCGTCATCGCCATGCCGTCACCGTCGTCATAAAGCTATCGCCCCGCCCTGCCCCCGACGTCGTGCGGCGCGCCCTGCCCCGCCTTGTCCCCGGTGCGGCGCACCTCGCCCCGTCCTGCGACACCGCGTGTGGCCTCGCCCCGCCCCCGGCGCCCCACCCCTAGTGGCACGCACGCCAACCATTCGACGAAATGGCGTGGGCGGGTGCTTCATGTTTTTTTGTATTTTTTGTATTTAACTTTGTCGAGTGTCATATTTTGACTCTCGGTAAACTCGATGTTACGTCTGTAAAAGCACTGTCAAGTCTTTTTTTGCCGAGTGTTGTCTGTGACACTTGGGGAAAGGTTCGTTGAGTGCCCGATAAAAACACTCGATGAACCCGTGTTAACCGAGAAGATGTGTACCGAGTGCAACACTTGACGAATAGTTCACCAAGTGTTTTTGTGGTTTCGCCGAGTGCACCTAGCACTCGGCAAACCATGGTTTTCGGGTAGTGTAATGTTATCTGGCACTAACTTTAGTAGGATATTGAATCAAGCTAGCCCTATGTCTCCAAACCCAAAACAAGATAGTGGTTTTCTCTCATTTAGCCACGCGCTACGGTACACCAACGTCACATGAGTGTTTGATGAGTCATGTGTATAGACCATCCGTTGGATTTAGATTTTTTAGTTATAATCTTAAAAAATTTAGAATACCAAGCTTCTACGGAAATGCGCTTACCACCTATAGTTACCGCTCATCCCTAGCTACCCAGGTGAGATAAACTGTCGTGTTCTCTCGCTAGGATTAGCAGCGTGCCGCACGGCGACTAGCCCATCCGCCCGCGCAACCGTAGTACCGGCACGGGCTAACTCGCCGACGCCGCTCACAGACAAACGCAACGCAACAGCTCGCCGCCTTTCGCTTTTCGCTAACTTTGAACGTACTCCCGGCGATTAACCGCGCAACAGCACACACTTTCATCACATGACACGCGATGACGCGCGTACACCACCGTGTCATGTGAAGAGCCCAGACAGGCACAGGCTAGGAGGGAAGGACCGTGGCCCATGTGTGACACAATTACTCTCCCAATTTCCCAAACATACGCGACTTTGGCGACATATATAGCCAGATACGAGTAACATATATTTCACATCACCGTGCGTGCAACGCATTTGTTTTGCACTTTTGCACGCGCGCGCGCAACATTAGTAGTCCGAGTAGTATGACTAGTTAGAGCACATACGTAGTTGTACTACGGCTACTACTACGTAGTACGTACCTAGCGTAGAACAGGCCTTGCGGCTACCTAGTGCATGGGTCGGAGTCGGACCATGTCAGAGGGATAGGCACGGCGAGGGAGGGCAGAAGGGGCCGGCGCGCGGGGCCCAGAGGTCGGCGAAGGCGTGGAGGATGAGCGCGTGGTGGCGCGGCGAGTTCAGCGAGAGGAACTGGTGCAGCAGCGCGTTCAGGTCCTCCCACGCGTACATCTCCTTCTCCACCACCATGGCCACCATCGACTCTCGGAAGTCCTCGTACGGCGCCGCCGACTCCACCTCCACCGCCACTGCCGCCACCTCCTCCTCCCGTGCAAGCCTCATCTTCCTCCTCCTTCTCACTACAACAAAACAGAATATTTTCGTCGGCCAAGTTAACTTCCGTCGGCTTTTGGGCAAGCCGACGGAAGTTAAATAACTTCCGTCGGCCTCCACGAGCCGACGGAAGTTAAGTTAACTTCCGTCGGCTTCTGACAGTGGCCGACGGAAGTTAGCGGGGTTTTTCCGCGGCCGCCCGGATCCCCCTAACTTCCGTCGGCCAGCATTAAAGCCGACGGAAGTTAGCTAACTTCCGTCGGCTTTAATGCTGGCCGACGGAAGTTAGGGGGATTATTCCCCAATTGTGCGCGCGTACAGGGAGACCTAATCTCCCTGTACGCGCGTGCGCCCGCCCGTCTCGCCCTGCCGCAGCCGCCTACCGCCGCCACCACCTCCCGCCGCCGCCGCCGCATCCACCCGCCGCCGCCGCGTCCCGGACGGCTCCCGCCGCCGCGTCCCGGACGGCTCCCGCCGCCGCCGCCGCATCCTCCCGCCGCCGCCGCGTCCCGGACGCACCCGCCACCGGCCAACCGCCGCCGGCCCCCGCCCACCGCCGTAGGCCGCCGTGCCTCTCGCCGGTGTCCCGCCGCCGCCCACGCCCCCACCGCCCGCCCCCGTCGCCGCCGGCCCCCGCCGCCGGCCCCCGCCCACCGCCGTAGGCCGCCGTGCCCCTCGCCGGTGTCCTGCCGCCGTGCTCCCGGCACGTCGGGGAGCGTGACGCCGCGGATCTGCCAGTTCTGCCGGGTGGTCACGTCGGCGCAGCCCTCCTCGCCGTACGCCTCGATCACGCTCGCCAGGTACCTCGTCTGCTCGCTCGTCGTCACGCCGTTGGGCAGCTTCAGCCGCATCATGAACCGCCCATCTGCACCTCGTTTTGGGCCAACTTCACAATGAGCTTATTTTGTCAAAGATTTAATAATCTATCAAATTTTAGCTCATTTGGTTGTTTACTAGTTAACAATTTCAGTGCGTTAGAATACTAAATAACCAAAACAATGTTTTTTTAATGTCAAATTATCAAATATTTTAGGGTTCTAAAAAGATTCAGCGTGATCATACGTAAACAGGAGATGGAATAGAACAGAACAGGAGATGGAAGCTTCCATGCGTCATGTAAACGAATTTGCAAATTGATTTTTAATGAGAGATAGTTCTTGCTTGCGGCGGAAGGAGCAATTAACGTTGAGACGTACACTGGTGCTTGCGGCGGTGGAAGAGGCCGAGCCACTTGAGCCGTACGTCGATGTCCTCCTTGGACAGCTTGTCGGCTTCGATCTCCTCCATGGTCACCGGGTGTCTCTGGGCGGCCGACTAGGTGAAAGTGCCTTTGACTAAGGCGTCAGCGCGTCGCCCTAGCTAGCCCCCCTATCGAGTCTCGACTGAGTCGACTCTCTACCTTCCCTTCCACTTGCGCCACCACCTCTGCCCCTTGCGCCGCTGGCCGCCGCCTCTGCTACCCCTCCCCTTGCGCCGCCGGTCGCCGCCTCTGCGCTACCCTTCCCCGTGCGCCGCGTCGCCGCCTCTGCTACCCCTTCCCCTTGTGCCACCACCGCCTCTGCTACCCCTCCCCGTGGCACCTCTCTCCTTTCTGCCTCTCTAATCCTCTCCCCCTCCCTCGCGGCGATGGCGCGGCGAGGGCTCGATAGGGCATGGCGAGGGCATAGCAGGGCACTTCCGTCGGCCAAAGGCTGACTTCCGTCAGCAATTGGTCGCCAGGTGTCTCTGGACGGCCGACTGAGTTATGGACGGCCCCCCTCTCGAGTCTCGACTGAGTTATGGTTTACAAATGGGCTTTAAATGAGCTGAAATTTAAATGGGTTGTGTGGTAAAATTGAAATATATATGTGCTATTAATTATATTCTTGTGTTAATTTGTGGTTTGTTGATGATTTCATTACGGTGATTAGTATATTATATATATATATACTTTATTATTATATATATTTCTTTTCGTATGCAATTTTTTATTTGACAACAACGTAGATAGTGTAACGAAACCTATGCGTCACCCGTTTCGGACCAACATGTCTCACACGTGTCATGCGTGTGAGATGTGTAGGTCCGGAATTGTCCCTTTTTGGACAGCCTCAGAGTGGGCGACAGAGCGTGGTTTTATGATGAGTCATGAGTCCGAATGAGATTTCAGTAACATAACCTTGTTGTTCTCCATTGCACCACTATCAGGCGTGCAATTGGAGAACAGCGGGGTTATGCTGCTGAAATTTCGTTCGGACTCATGGCTCGTCATAAATACCACGTTTTGTCGGTCACTCTTGGGTGGGTTTAGGACCTATCTTTTCCTATAGACCATTGTTGTCACGGCATCGCCTGCGCCGACTAGGCATCCAGGCGGTCACCGCTGGACGCCATGGTGAATTGCGTCGCCGGTGGGCTCTGCTTCCCCTTGCGTCGCCGGCCGCCCGGCCGCCTCTACTTCCCCTCCGTTGTCCGGAGGCGGAGGCGGGGGGTGGCCAGGGTGTGTGTATGTTGCGAGCCTCTTGACTGAATGAATGTTTTGCATATAGAATGGCTGAGGACGACCGACGGTGGATGTATAGTGGTTGGATGAAAAGTGGAGCTCACACGAGGGAGTGGGTAATCAACGCTGAGAAATTTGTTGATCGTGCATTCGCTTTGACAACAAACACTCCCGCGAGGTGCCCATGCATGAAGTGCAGAAATTCTCGTTGGCAAGACAAGAGGACGATGTCGTTGCATATTTGCAAATATGGTTTCGTGCCAGGTTATGAAGTTTGGTCTTTTCACGGCGAGACAGGCCTTGAAAAAACGGTATTAGTAGTGGAAGAAGAAGATGATAGCGTTGCTGACGATAGGATGGATGAGATGGTTGATGCTATACGACCGGAGTTTGAATCAAACCCCGAGGATCCTCCAACACCGGAGGTTCAAAAGTTTTTCGACATCCTTCGAGCTTCAGAAGAGCCATTGCATGAGCACACCACCGTAAGCGTTCTCGCTTTCGTGACTCGTATTATGGCTATTAAGTCAAAGTTTGCATTTTCAAACAATTGTTATAAGGAGCTCTTGAATCTGATCAGCGATATCCTTCCTAAGAACCATAAGGTGCCGAAAGACATGTATCAGTCAAAGAAAATGCTTTCTGCTCTCGGTATGGAGTATGAGAAGATTGATGTGTGCCGAGATAATTGTATGTTGTTCTGGAAAGAACATAGTAATGAGGTGAAATGCTTAAAATGTGGTAAACCGAGATTCGTAGAGGTCGTAAATGAAGACGGAGAGAAGGTGACGACAGAGGTTGCTCATAAGCAACTTCGTTACATGCCTCTTACACCTCGGGTGAAACGATTGTTTCTATCAAAGAAAACCGCTAGACATATGCGATGGCATAAAGAAGGTGTACGTGAGAATAATGAAGTAATGGTGCACCCATCTGATGGTGCGGCATGGAAGGCTCTAGATGATTTTGATGCAGACTTTGCTAGTGATGCAAGGAATGTTCGCATCGGGTTGGCAACTGATGGATTCACCCCTTTCAATGTAACGGCATCGTCGTACTCTTGTTGGCCCGTGTTTGCTATTCCATACAACCTTCCACCTTCATTTTGTATGAAATATGAATTTATGTTCCTGTGTCTCATTATACCCGGTCCAGATCATCCTGGAACACGACTAAACGTGATGTTGAAGCCCTTAATTGAAGAGTTGAAACAATTGTGGAAAGGAGTTGAAGCATATGACTATGACCAGAAACAAAAATTCAATCTTCGAGTTGCGTATCTGTGGTCGGTTCACGATTTTCCGGCATACGGTATTTTTTCTGGTTGGAGTTGTCATGGAAGGTTGACATGCCCGATATGTGCAAAGGACACAGATTGTTTCCGTCTGAACTTCGGGGGAAAGATTTGTTACTTTGATTGCCATAGATGCTTTTTGCCCATGAATCACCCATTTAGGTTACAGAGGAACAATTTCAAGAAGGACAGCATTGTTGTAAAGGGACCACCAAGGCGTTTAAATGGTACAGAAATCGCTGATATGCTGAATGAGTTGGTCCTTAATGAAAATGAGGATGGATTTGTAGGATTCGGAACCGAACATAATTGGACTCACATATGTGGTTTATGGGAACTGCCGTACGTCAAATCACTAATTCTGATGCACAACATTGACGTTATGCATCAGGAACGTAATGTTGGTGAAAGCATTATAAGTACATGTATGGATTTTACTGACAGGACAAAAGATAATGTAAAGGCGAGAAGAGATTTAGCTGAGATTTGTAATCGACCAACCCTTGAGTTGACGAATAGTGGTGGCAAGCCACGTGCCCCATTTTGTTTAAAACCTAAAGAAAAAAAACAAGTAATGAGGTGGTTGAAAAATTTGAAATTCCCAGATGGTTACGCCGCAGGATTTAGAAGAGCTGTGAACTTGAAGACAGGGAAATTAAATGGATTGAAAAGTCACGATTACCACATAATAATGGAAAGACTCCTTCCTGTAATGTTTCGTGGGTACCTGAATGATGATGTGTGGAAGGCGTTAGCTGAGCTGAGCCATTTTTATAGACAACTTTGTGCGAAAGAAATTAAGAAAGATATGATGGAGATGCTAGAGAAAGAGATCCCGGTACTTTTATGTAAACTGGAAAAAATATTCCCTCCAGGGTTCTTCAATCCAATGCAACATTTACTGGTTCATCTGCCATATGAAGCTAAGGTAGGTGGCCCTGTGCAATATAGGTGGATGTATCATATTGAAAGGTCCCTAAAGAAGCTTAGAGCGATGGTTGGTAATAAGGCCAGAGTTGAAGGTTGCATCGCAGAAGAATTTAAATTGAAAGAGATAGCATACTTCACTAGTGTATACTTCGCTGAGCATCACAATGTCAACACACCTGCTACACGGTACCATATGGATGAAGACCATCCTTGTAGTGATCTCCAAATATTTGGGTGGAAGGGCATAACTGTTGGTGTTTCCACGACATATTATGTAACTCAGGAAGAACGAACAAATGCCTTGCTCTACATGTACTCAAATATGGAAGAGATGGAACAATATTTCGCGTAAGTGATTCGTTTTAGTTTTATATTTTACCTCCAAATTTTATACCCGTTTGTTTACCTATTCGTTACATTGACAGTATGTTTGATTCGAAATACTTGCCATCTGGTCGTCAACCAACGGAGAAGCAATTAGATAAATTGCGTCGAGAAGGAGTAAATGGCGGGCCTAGTTTTCTCACTTGGTTCAGAGAACATGTAAATCCTTACCTTTTCTGACACGTATTATTTTACTCTACTGGGTTAATTATCTTATAATCTCTTATGATTTGCAGTGCGTGCTCGCTGACAATGTACATATAGACTTGCGACAGCTCTCTTACGGGAGTATTAGTGCCAAAAGTTACGGTCGCTACGATGTTAATGGTTTCCGCTTCCGTTCAACTATATTTGAAGCATATCGACCTCTAGCGGCAACAACTAATACTGGTGTTGTTACAAGGGTCGTTGATGGACAAGGACACGAAATTATGTATTATGGAATCATCAACAATATAATCGAGTACAAATTTGCCGGGAATAAAGAGATTAAAGTAGTCTTCTTCGATTGTGATTGGTTCGACCCTAAACATGGTACTCGTGAAAACCAATTTGGGATGGTTGAAGTCAAACACGCGGAACGATTATCTAGTTGCGACAATTTTGTCCTTGCTCATCAAGTCGAGCAGGTGTATTATATGCCCTACCCATGTGAAAAACTAAGTGCTTGGTGGGTAGTCTACAAAGTGAATCCTCGGGAACGTCTACACACCCCTAGTGATGACGCTTATCAATTGGAGGTTGAAGAGGTCGATGAGGTTTATCAAGATGATGAATTGCCGACTTCGTTTAATGTAGAGTCAGAATCGTCGACAGATTCTTTTCTCGGCGATTCTAATGATGTGGCAGTTCCCGAGAAAAGGAAACACCAACATAAGAAGAAAAAAGTCACATGGCGTGCTTTGGGGAGAAAAGGACAAATTGATCCTGATTTTGATGATAATTGACAAGTAATTGTTTTGATACATGGATATGCAATATACTTCATATTACATGTTTTTTCATATGTACAAACCTTCTTTACTAATAAATGCTTGTTTGTGCTTATTTTGAACAGGATGTCGAAAAAGATGAAGAGTGTCACGAGGAAGCTCTTCCGCTTGGGGAGTTCATCGGCGAGTACTCCGGCGAGTACACCGACGAGTCAGGAGGACACCCTATTCCAGGGTAGTTCCTCTTCTTCAAACAGACGTCGTCAAGAGCAGCTCCTGAGATGCATAGATCCGACATTAATTGGTCGGCCTATTGCATTTCAACTAGATGAGGAGGTAACTTTCAGATTGTTTTTTATGCCAGTTATAAACTATTACTAATTGTTTCAATACTGTTTTGTAGGAGGAACAACACTTGGAGAGTGCGGGTCATGAGGATGATCGGCCGGTGGGTGGCGGGCAAGAGGGGGATGTCCCAGAGTGTGCGGCACAGAGGGATGACCCAGAGGGTGTGGGGCAGGGGGATGACCCAGAGGCCGGTGCGGGGCAGGGGGATCTCCCGGAGGGTGCGGGTCAGGAGGAAGGTGCTGAGGCTGCCGGCGGGTCCTCGGTAACTTTCAGGACGAGTCACTTGGTCGCTCCACCAGTAGTCTCTTCCGGTGGAGCCAAGATCGAGATTACGCCTGTTGGTGACGGGTAAGTGTAATACTCTTCTGTTGTTTTGCTTTTGTTTTCAAAAAATTTCTTTCACTAAACTAATTAACTTTATTTATTATGTATTTCTAGATCTTGGATTGACTCTCGGTTCGACGGCACTTCGAGGGTCAGACAGGTTAACCAGATATTGGGTAACCTGTGCCGTCTGCACTACCCAGGGATGCTGACAATGCCGACCGGTGAGCGGGTTCTATGCCAAACATGGGACCAGTACCGGTTCGCTCCTGACGGGCGACACGGAACTGCTCAGGGGGCGGTGTCTCATGACTTCTGGGTATGCAAGTGTTTTTTCAATTTTCTTTTAGAATTTTCGAGTTACAACACTATACTAATCATTATTTTTGCAGTTACGCTTTTGCTTGCCAGAAGTCGGCAATCACCATAACCATGCGCTTGTAGTCTTCAACAACAATGCGCATAAGGTGGTGAAGGACGCCATTTCGTATGCCCGCATTCAAGCGAACAATGCTTACTACAAGGAGAAGCTAGGGCAACGAATGAGCAAGGCGACGGGCTCATCGTCAGTCTATTTGACTGAAGAAGAATACCGTTCGGTAAACAATTCTAACTTTTTACCTCTTCGATTGTTGAGATTTGTTGTCATATAATACAAATAGCATCTCTGTTCAGGTGAGGATTCCGTGGTTGGCAAACCGCGAGGACGCCTATTTTGAATTCTGCAAGATTTGGTCTTCAGATGCATTTAAGAAGACTTCCGAGCAGAAAAGACAATGCCGCGGGACGGATCCGAAGCACAGATATGGTGCCGACGGACATATTCGCCACGCTAAACGCTTGGTAAGACCGATCTGTCACTCTCTAGCTATAGATACATTGTAATGCGACTAACTCATTTCTAATGCACAGGAAGCTAAATCTGGCAACGTGCCAAGTGACATAGAGGTGTATACCTCTGGTCACAAAGGAAGCGATCCGGCACAGCCAGATGTCTTGTGTAGCCAGACAGCCACGGACCATTTGGTGAGATGTTATTAAGAGTTGACGTAATTTCATTTTTCTGCGTCTAGCTAATCGGACATGTTTTTTGCAGGCGCAGTATGGTGAACACATGGTTCGACTCCATGGAGAGAACTATGATTGGCGGAGAGAACCTGTGGACCAAATGGCCGTGTACTCCAGCGGAGGTGGCAAAAGCCATGGACGGTGAGACAATGTTTTTATTAATGTTTTGTGTATGGTATTGTGATGGTAACTAACCCCTGTTAATGTTGCAGGTACTCCATGTTCAATGGAGTTATTGACTCGAGAGCGGTGAGAGCTCAGAAGTCAGCTCAGTCGTCGCAGAGCTCCGTCGGAGTTGGCTCCAGCCGTCGTCGCTCAGAAGAAACCCCGGAGATGGTTCGGATGAGGGAGGACATGAGGCGGCGCGACGAGCACTACAAGAAACAACAAGAGTACTATACCGCCTGCTTAGCACAACAGCAGGCGATGATCCAAGTAAGCTTACTTTAGAGTGTTGCAGTTCAAAAGTATTCAGAAATAGGTTTAGAACTAACTGATTACATTACAACATGTGTAGCAACTAGCCCAGCAAAACAGTGGATTTGACATGTCCATTTTCCAACCACTACCTCCCCCGCCACCACCACTATCTCCTACATCACCTGAGGTACCTCCTAAACACTTAAGTTAGCGTTTAGAAGGGTAGTTGAGTTCGTTTCTAATTTTGTCTATTTCTTCAGTGTTTCCGTACGCCTGGTCAAGATGGAGCCTCCGGGGCAAATGTGGACGAAGCGGGAGGCAGCGGCGGCGCCCATGACCCAAATGTGGGCGATCAGTGAGTATATGGACAAAATGACTTTGTATGTGGCTCTCGCTGTGTTTTGTGAATTTGTATGTGAGTTTGGATGTTATATGTGAATTCAGATGTTTACTGTGACTTTGGATATGAATTCAGTTATATTATGTGATTTTGGATGTGATGTGTGAAGTGTGGATGTGATTTTGGATGTGAGATGTGGTTTTGGATGTTATATGTGAAGTTTGAATGTGATTTTGGATGTGAAATGTGATTTTGGATGTGTATGATGAATGTATGTGAAATTGTGGTTGGATGTGAGTGTGAGTAGGGGAACCAGGAAAAAATAAAAAAAAAAATACCAGGTAACTTCCGTCGGCTTTGACCATAGCCGACGGAAGTTAGCTGGTTTCGGCCACGTGGGCAGAAAGGCTAACTTCCGTCGGCTATGGTCAAAGCCGACGGAAGTTAGCTGCCCCTAACTTCCGTCGGCCAGCCTGGCCGACGGAAGTTAAAGCCCCCCTGGTGACGTGGCAGAGTTCGGGGCTAACTTCCGTCGGCCACGTGAAGCCGACGGAAGTTAGCTAACTTCCGTCGGCGGCCGACGGAAGTTAGCTAACTTCCGTCGCCGCGCTTCCGTCGGCCAAAGGCCGACGGAAGATAGCGTTTTGCCGACGGAAGTTGGCTTCTTCCGTCGGGAAAGGGCTAACTTCCGTCGGCTTTGGCCGACGGAAGTTGCCTGTTTTGTTGTAGTGTCTGTCCGTCCTCCTCTGCCGCCGCCTCCTGCTCTGGCGCTGCCTCGCTGCCGTCTCCACGTCGTCCTCGTAGAGCGTGGTGGTGGCGGCGGCGTAGGTCGCGGGCCCCCCTCCCCACGAGTCCACGGACGAGTCAATGGTGGTGGCGCTGACGCCGGTGGTGGAGGTGGAGGTGAAGGCGGCTGTGGTCGAGGCCGCTGACGTCAACGACGACGCCGCGGACTTGGGCCTGCATACCGCCGAGCTGCCTCGGCCGCCTCGCGTGCGGGCAACCAGCGAAGAGAGAAGCGAGCGGAGCAGCCTTGGCTTGATGCGGCAGCTGCAGCCGACGTCGCCGTCCACAACCGGCGGCTGCCGCAGCGGCCGACGCCGAGCGCCGCAAGCACTGCTCCCAGACAACAATGGCATTAATGTCACGCCTCAACCACAAGCTTACATACACGAGAGAGTGAATTATTGCCGAGATGCGGACACGCGCGGCTTGGTACTATATATCGTCACCCAAGCTTCGCTGTAACTTGAAACATGATCGTATGAAACAGTGAAAATAAGTAGGGTGGAACAGTAGCTACTACGGCTTACTCCGTCGTACAAATTCCGTACTGGAGTAAAATTTTATAGTACAATAAGTATCACGGTATAAATTTGTTGTATTATAAAATATCTTTCCAAAAATATAACCACTTGTACCATTTAAATTATATCCTAAATATTATAACTTATACAATTTTCTCCATCAAATCTTCCTATTTTTCCTGTACATAGAGTATTAGTTGTATATAGTACAAATTGTTTCAAGTACTAGTTGAGGGGTAGTTTAATTTTTTTTCTTGTGTCTTAATAAATGCGTCAAAGTATAGAAATTGCTATAATTTTGGTCCGAAGAAATATAATTTTAGATTGCTATCCCAAATTATAGTCATTTTCAAACTTTTTAGCACATTTATTAAGATGCAAAGAAAAGAGTCTGAACTATCCCTTAAATGAAGTATTTTAGGATAGAGAGAATATATTATAGTACCAACTGAGTAGCTAGGATGTATACATCATTTTTTATAATTTAGTCATTTTTAAAAAACTTATTTCATAAATAAATTTTTGAAAAAAACTTATTCTATAAATAGACCCGAAGCTCGACGCTAATGGAATTGGCGGTTGGCATCAATGATGCTAGCGCCAACCTCTCTGCCAAGTCAGCTGACTTCTTTAGTTCAAATTCTATTACTTATCAGTCCATACAAATAAGTTCGTAGTAGTACAAATCATATATATGAGGAATGGAACCTAGCCATCAATCATTTGACTACCAAGATCACCACTAGTATGCTATATAATCTTCATTGTTTACGCTCATAAGTGATAGAATTTGAACTTTAAGATCAACACTAAACCCATTGGCGCCAAGCTCCCATGCTACATCAGCTCTTCGTTGCACAGGGAGGTTGGCACCAATCTATTAATGGTCGGTGTCAATGCCATGAACTTGAACTTCAACTTAAGTTTTTGCAGTAATCTATTTATCAAATAAGTTTTTTCAAAAGTATTAAATTGTAAAAATTGTTGAGGACGCATTGCCGTATGAATGATGGAGGGTACGGTGCAGTAAAGCGAATCGATCGTTCGGGCCGTGCAGGTGCAGCAGGGGGCCATCCGTGCATGCAGCGAGAGAAGATTGGTGTGATTTGACGCGTGGGGAACATGTCTTTTTTTCTTTAACGCGGGTAAAATTCAGGGGGACAGACGTGACGAGGGGCACAGGTCTAGTACGTGCCGAGGCGAAAAGCCTGCTTTGAGTTGACTAACATAGTACCAGCGACAGGACAAGGGGCTGTGTTATTTATCATATTTTACACTAAATTTGAATTTGAATACGGATATTTTTGGATATAAATATAAAATGAATAGTTTAAAACTGAATTCGCATTGAGATGTTTAATAAGTTTATCTTGAAGTTAATACCATAACCACTGAAGTTGGAATTAATATCCTAAACACCGAAGCCATGCAGTTCTCCCGTTCGTAGATTCAACTAACAACCGATCAGTTTCTCCAAAATTTTGTGTATGATGCATACAAACCGATGAAGTACAATGATAAAAATAAAAAATGCAATTACGTACATGTAGAGCAACAATAATGTATAATTTCAAACTGCCTCATCTATGTTGTTGGCTTGTCGCTTCACTACGACTATAAAGAGTGTAAACAGAATTATTTTCTCAACCACTTTAAAAATCTATTCAAATCCAGAGCAACTCTTGCTTGCAATTAAAAAAAGAAATATTGATTTGATCATTCTACTAACTTTACTGTCAGATTGACGTGAACTAAAATCATGGTTATTAATAATAAGGCTGAATAACGACCCGCCTCGTTAGGTTAACGAGCAAGCTAGCTCGTTAACATATAACAAGCGGAAAACCCAATTTAGTTCGGCTCGATCTAGCTCATGAGTTAGCTCTTTAGAAAATGATTAAATAGCAATCATTCAAATAATCACATATCAATCATCAAATTATAAAATAAATAAGGTACAAAAAGTTTTAAAATTAAAACATTCATAATTCCATTACTATTTATATGATTTTATCAATCCATCACCCATGTTATTTGTTACATATTTTCATACGGTAACTACACACTAGAAAATAAATTATAAAATAATGAGTCTTATACTTTTGTATAGTGTTTTGTTGTTATTTTAGTGGGCTGGATTGACTATTTGGGCTAAGCTCGTGAGCTCGAACTCATTCATTATACTAATGAGCTAAAATAACTGCTTAGCTCATTGGAAAAATATAATGAGTCAAGTTGAGTCGAGCCGAGCTGATCACGAACGGAACAAAGATAATAATTTTAGATTTTATTGCTATAAACATGTTCTATATTTTACACTACTACAAAGCGACACTGTAGCGGCGGGCAAAATCGACCTATAGTGGCGGGCATCCAGTCCGCCACTGCTCTAACGCCACTGCTATCGCTGGTTAGCAGTGGCGGTCAGAGCGCCCGCCACTGCTGTGTTAACATCAGTGGCGGGCGTGCTGACATCATCTGCCCGCCACTGCCGTTATCAATAGCAGTGGCGGGCAGATGATGTCAGCACGCCCGCCACCACTATGTCAACAGCAGTGGCGGGCGCGCTGACCTCGTCTGCCCGCCACTGCCGTTATCAATAGCAGTGGCGGGCAGATGATGTCAGCACGCCCGCCACTGCTGTGTATAAGCCATAACACAGAATGCTGTGATCCCACAAACCAAAACACAGAAATTATATGCTTCACACAGCCATCCACATACACAGCAGCAAAACATCCACATATCCACATACACAGCAGCAAAACATCCACATATCCACATACACAGCAGCAAAACATCCACATATCCACATACACATCCACAACAACAACACATCAACACAACAACCATCAATCTCATCAATTTTCAAAAATTCACAATATTTACATTCTTCCGGTTTTTGTTTCGCAATAACCATCCATCAACACAATTCATTGTTTCACAAATACATGCTCATGCGGTTTATGTTTTCTTGGAAGGCTAACTCATATCTTAATTGGTTCGCCTTTTCATTCTTCCGGCCCAATCATACAAAGTTGGATGCTTGGCCACTTCACTCTCAGGATCGAAAAATACTCCAAGCTCATGAAGAATCTCATGCATCGTGAAGCGGCACATCCTTGATACGATTTCGTACATTTGTGATTCAGAGAGTTGGCTCTTCTCGGCAACGGTTGATGGACCTGACGCCTGCATACGTAAAATATAAGTACATACGCTGCAAGTTATATTAGATTAACACACAAGAAATCAACTTACTTCTTTAGTATCCTCAGATACTGTCCGCCCAAACTTTCCTAAGTTGTTGCTCATGAAATCACAAGTATAGTAGCCACAATGCACGGAACCAAGAGATTGTTTGTGACACTTCAAAATAGACAAAGTTAGAACGATATATAGTTTGGCTTTATCAATTGAATTAACAAATTTAAAAATATAATATTACCGGAAAGTTGGTTCTGATAAGCATTTCTTTCGGCCTCTGTGGATCATGTGGGCCACCTAACTTTTCCACGTAGTATCTATGTGCACTCTGAATAACATTTAATATATCTTGATATTCTTTTTTGGGTTTGTCGAGCGAGTCGAGCACATAAACCCTTGAGCTTTTTGGGTATATCAGAAGTGCAATCCAATGATCACTATCGAAAGAAGTAATATATGATTATGTTAGTTTCATAATCGATAAAACGTGTTTAAGTGGATATAGTGGGTATACTTACTTAAAGTTATATGCCCCACATATAATTTCTCTGTCCTTCCATTGATACATGCACCGCGCAATATACAACGCGGCACAACTCCTTTTGTTCTTCTTAAGTTTGTCTTCGTCTTTATTGAACATCTTTCTTTGAAATTTTTTCTTACCCGCAGTCCAGTACTTGCTATCATTCTGGTTTAGTGTCGGGTTCAGCGCACTTTGGCTTATTAATGACGGGTTTAGGTACCCATACAATTTAGACTCGTCACCGCGTGAATTACAACTGCATATGTTATAAAACAATAGTCAATATAAGACATTATTTATTTTTTCTTTGTATTGACAAAGTATAAAGTACTTACATGCACCAGAGCATCATGCTTGTGATGTCGGTTCGCTTCAGACGAAACATCCGATGGAAGTCGTCGAAAAATAGTGCAAGCTTAAACTCTGGGCAGTTGAATATTTCTTGTGGAACCGTCAGTTCTATTTGTGTTACACCTAACGAAGACGCTTCGAGGTACCAGTCATGAAATGTTTTCATCGCCCAAGGCATACAATTAAGTACTCCTTGGGGTAATAATGGTTTGCCTGGTTCGTATTCGATATAATCCTCGTCTCCGTAGGTCCTCTTATCAACAGAAAGTGAGCCCGCATGCTTTTGTACTGGAGCCTTTATGGGAGCCGCTTCGGGCATAGAACGTGTTTGCCCCAAAGTATTAAAAAATTTATGCATTTCAGATTTCAGCGCAGAACACTGCCCAGCTTGAACAGTTATCTTGTGGATTGCTGGCTTTGGGCATGCATCTTGTTTTTCAGGCTCGGCAGCAACTAGCACTGGCACTTGAGGATCAGCCGGAACTAGCACTTGAGGCTCAGTCGGAACTAGCACTGGCATTTGATCTGGCTCTGGCACATTTGTGTTGGGCTCATCAGTGGGCTCAAGCACTGGCACTAGCTTTGTCACTTGAGGATCAGAAGTCACTTTCGATTCTATCACTTCTGCCACTTTATTGGGCACTGGCTCTTCCTCTGCCTTTTCCTCTATTTCACGCTCATCAACAGGTGATAATGATCCTATATTTTGCACATCCTGAGATGAAAGATATGCGGGGGATTGTGATGAGACAATAGGTGATTTACTCTGAGAACTTGTCTGCAGTAATTTGATATCTCGGCTCGCCCATAGGACAAAGTTATTTAGAGCATCTCCGATTGTCTCAATCCCCTCATCAGGCATTGGAAGATCCAAGGGGTCATTAATAAATCTGTCGTTGGTGATCTCATTGACCTGAACCTTGGTATAGTCAGCAGGAATAGGCCGATTGTGAAATAAATCCCCAGGCATAGCAATGCCTCGTGCAGCCTCTTGGGAATGCCCTTTGCGCCCTATCGGTACATGCAGGCTGCAGGGTGTGTCCTCTTTAATATAATTTACAGGAAATTTGTCTTGTACTGAGCCAACACTGCTTGGTACGTCGAGTCGTACCTCTGGCACAATTATTTGTCCAGCTGCAGCCTGCATTATGTTTGGATTCTCGTTAATAAATTCAAAAAAGTGTCGCTCCCACTCTGCACGGCGCTCTGCGGCGTCGTCTGTGCGTGCTTGACGCTTCTTGTATGTGGCACCCTCCTGTTTCTTGAAAGTATTTTTCCAGGGTGCTATAGAAGAGACACCTCGGGTGCGCCCTCGATGTTCCTCGTTTCCGAGAGCAGATGTAAGCTGGTCATTACATCCCTCGGGCTTGAACTTTCCAGTCTTCTCCAACTCAGCGATTTCCTGTGCTTTCTGGAATACTTCACTAGTCCGTGAGTCGGAGAGCATATATTGGCCCTCGGGTGTTTTTTTAGCTCGACCTAGGAGCCATCTCTTAGTGCGCTGATCAGCACCTGAAAATTGTTCAGGTAACCCAGCCGCACGGTCCTCCTCCTCCTTTTTACTCCACTCATCCTCCTTAGCCTTATATCCACCTGGCCCAAGTTTATGGGGGAACTTATTCTTCTTATTAAGTTCTTTGAACATTATGCTCTCTTGTTTGGCTTCTTCGGAGCAATGCTGCATTTTGAATTCATTCCATTCATTTGGCGTTATAAAGCCGTAGTCGTTGAGTGGCGACTCATCTTTCTGAAGGTATTGTGTGTTCAGTTTAGTCCTAAATGTACGGAGAGCCTTCCCGATAGTCTTCAATGTGGCAGCTTTAGCGTCTTCTAAGCGGTCTTCCGGGAATTTATAATGCGCTTTTATATGCTGCCACAATTCGTTCTTTGTAGCTTCAGGGACAGTCTTCCAATTTTTCCAAACTATCTTACATCGCTCCCTGGCGAGACATCCACAGTCGTTACGCCACTTCGCTGTGATTTCTTTTGGCTTCTTTGGAGCCCCATCAACATGCACTTCTTCAACCTCATAGATAGCTGTATGTAGCTTGTTCTTCTCCCGTTTCCCTCTCCTCTTCGCATTTGCAGACGATGTTGTGGCAGCGGGCTCAACATCTGTTCGCTCAGCTGACTCAATAGCTGGGACAATAGTTGTTCTTTTCTCGCTTTGGAATAATCGACGCTTGCTTCCTCGCTTTGGACGATCCTACGATGATAGACAATGTGAGCTTCAGGAATGTAATCCTCGGTTAGAAGCTGCTCTGACTTGTTACTAACGTAATAATTACCTCCGCTTGAGCTTCAGGAATGTAATCCTCATCGGCGTCTTCTCTCGTTCTCTTCTTCCTAGGCTCCATTGGATGTTCATTCTCCGGAGAGTGGTACGAAGATTCGCTATCGGAGGATCCTTCAGATGAACCCTCTTTATTTGTTTTTGCGGGAGACTCGTAGATGAGCTCCTCGATGGAACGTCCTTCTTCCGCCATAGATAAACTATTCATATGAAGATGCTAATGTATCAGAATTTTGGTTATGCAAAAAAGGTCTGATGTCATATTAATCCTAAAGTTAGGATGTTGTGTTGTTTTCTCTCTCTAGTGTTGTTGAGGCCTCAGCATATTTTGTGTTGTTTTTCAAAATGTTCATGTCTGCCATGGAACCATGTTCACGCCCATTCCCTGTCAGCAACACGAGAAAGAAGTTGTTGATAGGAATGGACGTGTCACATGGTTTGATGACATACATGAGATAACTCAATAACAATTTGCATCATAGGCCCCTAAAAGGAATTGCAGAATCTAATGTTGGCCTTCAGCCAGATGCATGAACTTGAGGATTAGTATATAGTAGCCTTAGAAATAATAGCGGTAGTAAACTGGTCACAGTGTTGTTTAGGCCTCAGCATATTTTGTGTAGCTTTTCAAAATGTTCATGGCTGCCATGGAACCGTGAGCACGCCCATTCCCTGTCAGCAACACGAGAAAGAAGTTGTTGATAGGAATGGACGTGTCACACGGCTTGATGACATACATGAGATAACTCAATAACAATTTGCATCATAGGCCTCTAAAAGGAATTGCAGAATCTAATGTTGGTCTTCAACCGGATGCATGAACTTGAGGATTAGTATATAGTAGCCTTAGAAATAATAGCGGTAGTAAACTGATCACAATGTCGTTGAGGCCTCAGCATATTTTGTTGCCATGGAACATTAGAGGGAAAAACAACACAAAATATGCTGAGGTATCAACAAAACTAAAGAGAGAGAACAACACAATCTCCTAGCTTGAGAATTAATATAGTGGCTTCGGAAGTAATAGCTGACTACTGTAGCCAAGAAGATTTTTCATGCATTTCCCACCTTTGACACTGTGATCAGTTTACTACTGTAGCCTCAGAAATAATAGCAGTAGTAAACTGATCACAGTGTCAAAGGTGGAAAATGTATGAACACTCTTCTTGGCTACAGTAGTGAGCTATTACTTCTGAAGCTACTATATTAATCCTCAAGTTAGGAGATTGTGTTGTTCTCTCTCTCTTGTGTTGTTGAGGCCTCAGCATATTTTGTGTTGTCTTTCAAATATGTTCATGGCTGCCATGGAACCGTGAGCACATCCATTCCCTGTCAGCAACACGAGAAAGAAGAAGTTGTTGACCGGAATGGATGTGTCCCACGGCTTGATGACATACATGAGATAACTCAATAACAATTTGCATCATAGGCCCCTAAAAAGAATTGCAGAATCTAATGTTGGCCTTCAGCCAGATGCATGAACTTGAGGATTAGTATATAGTAGCCTTAGAAATAATAGCGGTAGTAAACTGGTCACAGTGTTGTTTAGGCCTCAGCATATTTTGTGTAGCTTTTCAAAATGTTCATGGCTGCCATGGAACCGTGAGCACATCCATTCCCTGTCAGCAACACGAGAAAGAAGTTGTTGACCGGAATGGATGTGTCTCACGGCTTGATGACATACATGAGATAACTCAATTACAATTTGCATCATAGGCCTCTAAAAGTTGTTCTAAAAAAGTGGTAATGTGGTATGCAATATTTCTCATGGCATAACTTAGATATAGAAGACTTCACTCAAGAACTAGATTTAGCTCCAATGAGTCAAATTAAAGAGTACATCACAAACTTGCTATTTAATCTTTATGTCTAATCAAGAAATCAGAATTTAAACAAACTTAATTATCTAAACACCTTGCAATGATTTCAAGGGTAGCCGAGGGTGGCGTGGGCTTTGGGAGCGATGTGCGGAGTTTGGCGCCGACACGTGAAGCACACATGAAGCACACATGGATGTTAGAATCATAGTTGTTAAGGCGTCGCCTAATCGTCGCCTAATCGACGATTAGGCGTCCAGGCGATCGCCGGCGAACGCCACGGGCGACGACTTGCCACAAGTGAGTGTGGCGTCTGCCTCGGCGAGTATGGCGCCCGCCTCATCTTGTTTGGCGTCGTGCGGACGCCTTATTGCTTCACATGGACGACACACGACAGCTGTGATGGCTTGACGAGGAGACAACGCCAGATCCGATCCACGTCCGAGACGCCTAGATCTGCACCCCACTGCTTGGATCCACATCGCCATCTCTGCCCGGCCACCGCCCAGTCATCGCCGCCCGGTCGCCGCCGCCCGGTCGCTGCCGCCAGATCTGCGCCGGCATGAGTCTGCCGACCGCTGTGAGAGGAGTGGGGAACTGGGGTCTGAGGAGGGGAAGAGACAGCGGGAGAGGGGAGGGAGTGAGGCGTGGAACCAGGAGGAAAGTGAAAAAACAGAGAGAGGGATGGAGAAAAGTGAGGGGAGAAACAAAGAGAGATGGACAAAGTGAGAAAAAGGAAGAGAGGGATGGAGAAAAGCATGGCAAAAGGCAGGTTTCAAAAAGTATGTGCCATGCTGCCCCAACAAGCCAACAGAGTAGCACTGTGCACAGTTTTTTTCTATAATTACATATTGAAAAAGTGTTTTAGTTTATCAGTTAATTCAGTTAATTTCATGATTAACCCTTAATCTCTAGTCAATTGATCACTACACCAGCTATCAGTGACTGGTAAACATTAATCTATTAGTGACCTAAAGTTACCTAATTAGTATTAAGTGATGATAAATTAATGGTGTTTTCATATTTATTCCCAATACAATTGTGCAATACTATTGCCATGTCATTTCTATAAAGTGAATATGGCGTCGCCTCACCGCACGCCATACTCGCCTAAAAGTTGTGAAGGTGGTTTGGCGCCTCGCCTCGCCGCGCCGCCATAACAACTATGGTTAGAATGTATGTATCTATCTGTCTATCTACGTACGTATGCATCTCTGACCATCTGGACAGGGTGTTAGGATATTATTTCCGATCATACGAAACGATGGTCACATTCTGACATGGAGCTGAGCATGCATGAGAAAACCAACTTCAACTCACTCCCTCATTTTTAAGAGCAGACGTAGTACTGTATTCATATGACACCGACAAGTTTCAGCAGTGCTGGCTGATTAACATGTTATTTCTAACCAAAAAAATCACAAGTTTCGAGCACTAGTATATTCAAGTTCAGGTAGGTGGGTGAGCAGAAACCAGATAAGTAGACTATTACCGTTTCTTCTGCTCGTTTAGTTAGCTAAACAATCATATATTAGGAAGAGTTTGCCAATCATTGCTCTATACTATCAACAATTCCCTCCATTTTCTCAAGAATATTTCCTACTTTGCTGCACACTACCTAGTCCATGTTACGGTGTAGTTAGTTGTGTACACCTTGTTCTGAAAGAAATATATGCAAAACATGGAACAGGCACAGAAGCACTCAACTATGTTTAATCTCAAACAACCTGGAGCTTCAACTGTCAGTGATGTTTTACTACTCCATTAGGTCTGCAAAGGTTGCATTGCAAACCTAATCTGACTCTGCAATTCTTGTAGAATACATTTTCAGTTTGGTGGATAATACCTCAAATTCGAAGTGCACTATTCAGTTCAGTAAAACACAGCATCAAGCTGCAAATCAAGCAGTGTGTTTCAACACAAACAAAAACGACAAAATGACTACGCATTCCAGTGCCAGAGAGTCCACATCTAGTTAATCCGAACTAACAAGCATATGCTTGAGGGATGAAAAAGAGGATGCCCGGAAAGTACTCACCGGGGACGGGGACGGCGGCGCGGGGTCTGGCGACAGCGACGTGGGCTCCGGCGGAGTTCGGGGCGACGACGGCAACGGGTTCCGAGGGTGGCGGCGCGGGCTCCGGGACGGGGATGGCGGCGTGCGTCGAGGACGGGGACGGCAGCGATGGCTCCGAGGTGGCGGTGAGGGGTCCGGGGACACCAACGGCTCCGAGATGGCGGCGACGGGCTTCGGGGACGACAACGACGGGCTCCAATGGTGGCGGCGCGGGCACTGGGAGCGGTAGTAACTGGCAGGAGAAGATTAGGGCTTAGGGTTTTAGACGCGGGAGCGAAACTTTTATATAGGTGGATTAGCAGTGGCGGGCACACGCTGATGTCATCTTGCCCGCCACTGATATTTATCGTAGTAGTGGCGGGCAAAGACATAGTAGTGGCGGGCCGCTGACGTCACCGACCGCCACTACTAGGGTTTAGTCTGGGCGGGTGGAAAAAAGTATAGTAGTGGCGGGCATATGCTGACGTCAGCATGCCCGCCACTACTAAAAGGATAGCGGTGGCGGGTTGGTGACGTCATCATGCCCGCCACTACTAATCCGCTGTTGGTGGGTTATCTAGCATACGTTGCCACTCAAGTCGAGAAAGACTTAGTAGCGCAGTGGTGCGGGGGTTGCTTTGGTGCCATGCGGTTCGAGGTTCGAACCTTGCTGCCTGCAGGCGGTTTGAGGTTCGAACCTTGCTGCTAGCATCCAAACATTTTTTTTACATTTCTATTCTAATTTTCATGACTTTTTTATTCATAATTAAATTCTAGTTTGAACTTGTTTTTTTAACAATAAAAATACATCATAACTTATCAAATTAGAAAATATGTATTTTTATGCCTCACTTTACTTTTTTTTCATTAATAAACATGTACAATAAAAATACATCATAACTTATCTATAGTTTATTCTTCCTTTGAAATTGAAACTTTTTGTACAATAAAAATACAACACCAATATTCTAATTGCAAAAATTGGTATTTTTCTCCCTTAGTTTACTGTTTTTATTATTAAGTGTGTTTTTATTACATGTTGTTACGATATGATCGAGACTTTTGTAGCGCGGTGGTGCGGGGGCTCGCTTTTGACACATCATGTTTATTTGAAACCAAGTAAACAAACACAAGTCCAGGCTGGGGAAACCAGCTTACACATCGAAACGCACTACTGGTCAAACCCAAAGGAAAGATATGGTTTGGAGCTTCTTCTTCTTCCTCGGCACAAACCCAACCTATTTCTGGTTAAACAGATTAAAAGCCTCAACTTGCCAATCCTCAACCAACTCGGCATCATCAGGCAGTCTAAACTTCTCTCCATGTTCCTGAACAAGAAAATACACGCGGCGACGATAGTGAGAACAACTTATTATCAATGATTGAATTGGATGATAAAAATATAAAATTTGCATAAAAAGAGGATCTTGCCTCCTTCATCCTCTTGCTGCCGCATTGCTCTACATGCTTCCCTTTTCCACCGCTAGCCTCGACATGTTTCCCTCTACCACCGGTTGTCTCATCATTCTTCCGTAGCACAACACTTACCCTATCTGGTTGCGGCGATCGCGAGTCGTCCTCCGAGTCGGAGTCCATTATGAGAATCACTTTCTTCGCCAAACAACTGCAAACTATACCATCATGTACCTTATGTTTACCACATTTGCAAACCTCACACACGCCACTTGATGTAGAGTCTGAGGATCGACTGTTTGTTGGTTCAATCTTAGGAGGAGCCATCTGCATTTTTTTGTCACATTGATATTATAACATTAAAAAACCCTAAGCTAGTAATATTATAGTACATTAAAAAACATTATTGTTATAGTGGAAATTTGTTTTCTCAGATATTTTTTATAGTACATTAAAAAAAATTATTGTTATAGTGGAAATTTTTTTCTCAGAAATTTTTTACAGTACATTAAAAATAATTATTGTTATAGTGGAAATTATTGTTAGTGCATTCTACTAGTAATATTATACTAAATTATATTACCACGCATAAATTAATATAACAATCCTCCATCATTTTAACCCTAAGCTCGAATAAAATAAGACCAAATAAAGAAGTAGGTTAATAATTATTTACTGATCGACTGGATGGCGGCGACGACGGGCGGCGCCGACGGGCTCCGAGGAAGGCGGCGACGGGCGGAGGGCAGCGGCGACGTGCTCCGGGACGTCGACGGCGGCGACGGGAGGAGGGGGGCGAGTTTAGGGTTTAGAAAATGAAACTAGGTTTTCGGACGGCTGGAGTGGAAAGTATATATAGGTGTCTTAGTAGTGGCGGGCATGATGACGTCAGCATGCCCGCCACTACTAAAAGGATAGCGGTGGCGGGTTGGTGACGTCATCATGCCCGCCACTACTAATCCGCTGTTGGTGGGTTATCTAGCATACGTTGCCACTCAAGTCGAGAAAGACTTAGTAGCGCAGTGGTGCGGGGGTTGCTTTGGTGCCATGCGGTTCGAGGTTCGAACCTTGCTGCCTGCAGGCGGTTTGAGGTTCGAACCTTGCTGCTAGCATCCAAACATTTTTTTTACATTTCTATTCTAATTTTCATGACTTTTTTATTCATAATTAAATTCTAGTTTGAACTTGTTTTTTTAACAATAAAAATACATCATAACTTATCAAATTAGAAAATATGTATTTTTATGCCTCACTTTACTTTTTTTTTCATTAATAAACATGTACAATAAAAATACATCATAACTTATCTATAGTTTATTCTTCCTTTGAAATTGAAACTTTTTGTACAATAAAAATACAACACCAATATTCTAATTGCAAAAATTGGTATTTTTCTCCCTTAGTTTACTGTTTTTATTATTAAGTGTGTTTTTATTACATGTTGTTACGATATGATCGAGACTTTTGTAGCGCGGTGGTGCGGGGGCTCGCTTTTGACACATCATGTTTATTTGAAACCAAGTAAACAAACACAAGTCCAGGCTGGGGAAACCAGCTTACACATCGAAACGCACTACTGGTCAAACCCAAAGGAAAGATATGGTTTGGAGCTTCTTCTTCTTCCTCGGCACAAACCCAACCTATTTCTGGTTAAACAGATTAAAAGCCTCAACTTGCCAATCCTCAACCAACTCGGCATCATCAGGCAGTCTAAACTTCTCTCCATGTTCCTGAACAAGAAAATACACGCGGCGACGATAGTGAGAACAACTTATTATCAATGATTGAATTGGATGATAAAAATATAAAATTTGCATAAAAAGAGGATCTTGCCTCCTTCATCCTCTTGCTGCCGCATTGCTCTACATGCTTCCCTTTTCCACCGCTAGCCTCGACATGTTTCCCTCTACCACCGGTTGTCTCATCATTCTTCCGTAGCACAACACTTACCCTATCTGGTTGCGGCGATCGCGAGTCGTCCTCCGAGTCGGAGTCCATTATGAGAATCACTTTCTTCGCCAAACAACTGCAAACTATACCATCATGTACCTTATGTTTACCGCATTTGCAAACCTCACACACGCCACTTGATGTAGAGTCTGAGGATCGACTGTTTGTTGGTTCAATCTTAGGAGGAGCCATCTGCATTTTTTTGTCACATTGATATTATAACATTAAAAAACCCTAAGCTAGTAATATTATAGTACATTAAAAAACATTATTGTTATAGTGGAAATTTGTTTTCTCAGATATTTTTTATAGTACATTAAAAAAAATTATTGTTATAGTGGAAATTTTTTTCTCAGAAATTTTTTACAGTACATTAAAAAAAATTATTGTTATAGTGGAAATTATTGTTAGTGCATTCTACTAGTAATATTATACTAAATTATATTACCACGCATAAATTAATATAACAATCCTCCATCATTTTAACCCTAAGCTCGAATAAAATAAGACCAAATAAAGAAGTAGGTTAATAATTATTTACTGATCGACTGGATGGCGGCGACGACGGGCGGCGCCGACGGGCTCCGAGGAAGGCGGCGACGGGCGGAGGGCAGCGGCGACGTGCTCCGGGACGTCGACGGCGGCGACGGGAGGAGGGGGGCGAGTTTAGGGTTTAGAAAATGAAACTAGGTTTTCGGACGGCTGGAGTGGAAAGTATATATAGGTGTCTTAGTAGTGGCGGGCATGATGACGTCAGCATGCCCGCCACTACTAAAAGGATAACGGTGGCGGCTGGTGACGTCATCCTGCCCGCCACTACTAATCCGACGCTGGTGGGGTTATCTAGCATACGTTGCCACTCAAGTCGAGAAAGACCTAGTAGCGCAGTGGTGCGGGGGTTGCTTTGGTGCCATGCGGTTCGAGGTTCGAACCTTGCTGCCTGCAGGCGGTTTGAGGTTCGAACCTTGCTGCTAGCATCCAAACATTTTTTTTACATTTCTATTCTAATTTTCATGACTTTTTTATTCATAATTAAATTCTAGTTTGAACTTGATTTTTTTAACAATAAAAATACATCATAACTTATCAAATTTAGAAAATATGTATTTTTATGCCTCACTTTACTTTTTCTCCCTTAGTGAACTGTTTTTATTTCATTAAGTATGTTTTTATGATCAAAGTCAAAAAAAGTTCAATTTGAACTACAAGACATGAAATAATTCACAACACTCAATCCTCATTTGATCTTGAAAATGTTTTAATAATAAATGACATAATTGATTTTACAACTAAACATAAATGATCTAGCCTTGAACTAATTTTCCATCGCCATTGGTGCGTAGATAAGGAATCACACTACCAAATGACAGTTTTGCTTCAACCACATTGATCCTTGATATGTCAACGAAAAACGGCACCTCATCAAACTGATTGTATTCTTCTTCGTCTTCGACTCCATCAACTCCAACAATTCTTTGTTTTCCTGGAGCAACGATGTATTTTTTCTCATCTTTAGGATCAAGTATGTAAAATACTTGTGCCACGGATTGAGCGAGTATCCAAGGGTCATCTTTATAAGCCACCTTATTAAGGTCAACTATCGTAAACCCGTAATCATCCACCTCCACACCTTCTGGATGTCTCACCCACTGACACTTAAATACAGGGATTTCTATAGAGTTCCCGTAGTTAAGTTCCCATATTTCTTCGATGTATCCATAGTAAGCATTCTTTTGTCCAGTGCTATCTTCTGCTTCTCCTCTGACACCACTATTTTGGCGCTGACTCCTTTGATCCTTTGCTTTGGTATAGAATGTGAAACCATTGATGTCATACGCTTGCCATGTTTTAACCATGCTCAATGGACCGTAAGACAATTTATTTATCATCATCTCTTCGTCGGTTTCTCCGATCGAAAGGTTTAGATCCCTCAGCCATGATGTGAAATAAATTTTGTGTTCTTTCATAATCCATTGTTCATCGTGATCTTCATTCTTTTCACGAAGCTCTTGTAGGTGTTGTTCAACATATGGTCTCATAATCGCCAACTGATGCATTACACTGTAATGTGATTCTCTTATTCTTTGATAACTATTGTCTCGTATGATTTTCCTGCCTTTAGTTCCTTTACCGGTGAGTCTTCCATGGTGCCGCGACACGGGAACTCCTATTGGTCTTCCATCTCTTATGTAATCTGCATAGCACTCAATGACTTCCTCAGTCGTGTAGCCCTCTATCATGGAACCCTCTGGATAAGCACGATTTCGTACGTAACCCTTGAAGATAACCATTAGACGCTCGTACGCATACATATTGTGCAGGTACGTTGGACCGAGAACAAAGATTTGGTCTGCTATATGAAGACGCTGCGCATTTATAGCTAGAATAGTAGTGGCGGTCGCAAGTGATGTCATCATTACTTTAGTGGCGGCCATCTTAGCAGCGGCGGGCAGCACAAGCGCCCGCCACTGCTATTGGTACATTAGTGGCGGTCCGGGCTGACGTCATCACCGACCGCCACTACTTTACCAGCAATAGTGGCGGGCGCTGGTGCTGCCGTCAGCACCAGCAACTGTAGTGGCGGGCATCTAATGGCCCGCCACTACAGTGGTTTTGCCCAACGCCACTACAGTGACAGTTTGTAGTAGTGTTACATCGGATTATCCTACTGTAGCAAGATCCGGTGTGTATGTCAATGATAAGATCCATTGCATTAGAATATCACCTCATCCCATTCACCAGTTTTAAACCTCCAATGGAGATGCTTAGTGTGCCAAAGTACGAGACTACGAAGCATTTGGGCATAGATTTTTATCAACGGAATCATTCGTTCGGTGCTCCCAGATATATGATTTCTCTAAAAAAATTCTTTATCAATATTGCTTGATTGTTTTTTCTAACCAATTTATTGATTTTATATTATACAATATTTAATCAATCTATTAATTAATTAACTGCCTAATCGGATAATTCGGAAAATACGATACATTCAATTGTTTAGATTCGAGTGAAATCGTGCACTTGTAGTTTTTGATCCACATGTTGCTGTGACCAGTTATTGAGCTCTTGATCAATCTCTATCAGTGTGCATCATCATCAAGCTCGTAAATGAACTTCTGCACGCTCCCGTGAAAATGGGAAAGTAATTCCGCCCTCTGCACACACACGAGTACACGTTCCAACTTGCCATGCGTCCATATTTTCTCAGGCGTGTGAACTTGTTCCGCGTAGGTTATGATACATTAGATTTTTTGCTCACGTGACATTAAATTAATGAAAGAAGAGAAAAAAGTAAAAATATTTAATTACACTAATTAGTCTAGAAAATAGTGAAATTAAACTTTTCACTGAGAAATGATTTTTCATTTAGTTATAAAACTAATATGGTTTTTTAGAAAACGGTGTTATTAATTGCACTCTGTGGTACCTTGCGGTCCTTGTAGAGGATACGATCCCTTTGCGCGATGAGCACTTTCGGTCACCGTCACTAATTTGAATAGATTTGAAAAAAAATAAGGGAACGACCGCATGATAGCTCTCTTCACGCAGTCAAAGTTGGTATAAAACGGCAAAGTAATCCTACATGGATTTTTTAAATTATATTTTTTAAAAAATAAAATTTCAAATTTGTATGGTATTTTTACAAAAATTATAAAAATAGGTACCAGTCGGCACTTGGTTGGCCGACTGGTGCCATGTGGCACCTAGTCGGCACTTGGCCAACCGACTGGTCCCACGTCGGCGCCAGTCGATCGGCTAAGTGCCGACTAGGCGCCACATTGACTCCCTTCGGCACACAACAACATTTTTCTGCTGACGTGACAACATTTTAATGGCCGACTGACGTCACATCAGCAGGAGTCGACGACTCATGCTGTGGCGTATGTCAGTGGAAAGAGCTGTTGGTGCGCTCTAGTCGGCACTTGATCGGCCGACTGATGCTGATGTAGTGATGTGACATCAGTCGACCGACCAAGTGCTGACTAAGCGCCACATAGAACCAGTCGGCCGATCAAGTGTCGACCAGTACCTATTTTTGTAATTTTTTCAAACTGCCATACAAATTTGAAATTCTATTTTTTAAAAAAATATTATTTCAAAAATAATTCTCCTACATGTTCATCTCACAAAAAAATGTAGCGACCAAATTGGCCCATTGATTGACACCAATGGTAACGGTCCAATTGGGCCCACGTCGTCCACACAGGCCCAACTAGTTTGGATCGCCTACCGATCCCTGCGACTGCGAGTCTACCGTGACACGAGCTCAGGGAGCCCCGGACCAAGACTCGGTCAAACCTACCAAGAGAGACCGTCGCCGATGGAGTCCTCCGCCTCCTCCCCGGCGGCGGCGGTGGCGGCGGCGGAGGAGGAGGGGGTGCCTGATCCGGGGGAGAAGCTGGCAGTTTTCTGGCACGAGGGCATGCTTGCCCACGACGCCGGCCGCGGCGTGTTCGACTCGGGCCGCGACCCGGGGTTCCTCGACGTGCTCGACCAGCACCCAGAGAACGCGGACCGCGTCCGCAACATGGTCTCCATACTCCGCCGCGGGCCCATCGCGCCCTTCCTCTCCTGGCACTCCGGCAGGCCCGCCCACGCGGGCGAGCTCCTCTCTTTCCACTCCGCCGGTCAGCCCCCAAATCTCCTTGCCTGAAATCCCCAATCTAAAGCTCTGACTGGCTTGCCCATACATAGTGTTCTTAATCTTTCTTAGATCGCCTGCTCTTGCGAGCTCTAGCCTCTAGTTGCCCATCAATTTGCCTAATGCATTATACAAAAATATTAGTGTACTCAGTAGTCTGTGTAAATCTTGTTATGGTTGGCACTTGGCAGAATACATAGAGGAGCTCGTGCAGGCGAATGCCAGTGGTGCCAAGAAGCTATGTGAAGGTACTTTCTTGAACCCTGGTTCCTGGGGTGCAGCGCTTCTGGCGGCTGGAACAACCTTATCTGCGATGAAGCACATACTAGATGGCCATGGAAAGATTGCCTACGCGTTGGTCCGCCCCCCTGGCCATCATGCCCAACCCGACCGTGCTGATGGTTACTGCTTTCTGAACAATGCTGGTCTGGCAGTGAAGTTGGCACTGGATTCAGGGCGCACAAAGGTTGCCGTTGTTGATATTGATGTGCACTATGGGAATGGCACTGCGGAGGGTTTCTACGGCACAGACAGCGTGCTGACGATCTCTCTCCACATGAAACATGGTTCATGGGGTCCATCGCATCCACAGAGTGGCTCGGTTGATGAGATTGGTGAAGGCAGGGGCCTTGGATACAATCTAAATATTCCTTTGCCTAATGGCAGTGGGGATTCAGGGTACACATACGCCATGAATGAATTAGTCGTTCCAGCCATAGAGAAGTTCGAGCCCCAGCTTTTGGTTTTTGTTATTGGCCAAGATTCTAGTGCGGTGAGTCAAATTTACGTCTATCTTAAACTTAGTGCATTAATGCTCGCTTGGTTTAGCTGCGGATTATAATATACACCAGATTTTTGAATTTTGGGACTTAGTTTTAAAGATTTTTTGTACTTTTGCTGTCTAGCCTAGTAGCTCTCTTTTTATGATTCCTAAGTAGAAAAGTTAAAAATCTACCCAAATTTAGGCCATGTTTAATTGTTTATTTTAGCCTGGGATTATTATAATCCAGTTTATCGGTGGGGATTTTAATAATAGTTGTGTGGCAACTTGGATTATTACTATTATGTTTGGATGACAAAAGATTGTAATACACTTAAAACTGAAGTTTTTGGATATGGATGGACTAAGATTTAAATATGAAATGACATGGGATAATTTTCTACCAAAATGTAATGGGCATTTAGAATAATAAGCTGAAAAAATTTAGGTTCATCCAGCATATTGGATTATAATAATCTGGGTTATTGATTTTAATAAGCTGCCCTGATAAGTTGATTGTTTATTTGCTCTTTCAAAAAAGTTGGATTATTATAATCCCAAACATAAATAAATAGGGGCTTATTCTTAAAAAATAAACTTTAAAATCGAAAACCTCTTTCGATTCTACGATGTGCAGTTTAGCAATCATACTAGTAGCATATTTCTTCTATGCAACTGTAGCTGGTGTTTTATTTGGCCAAAGAGGTTTCATGTACTATTTATAACCGAAGCCTTAATAAATTTGGCTGGATTATCCTTTGCTGGCCTCTAAAAAAATAGTAGCATATTTATGAAAATATTGATGTTAATTAACTGTGCAAAAGTTTTGCAATGTTAGTGTGTTCATAAATTTATATGACTAAACGAGACCCAGTACTATTGAAAGAGTTTTAAAATAATCTAACTGGTAGATCTACTGTATTCATTATGTTGGAGTGCTCTTTAAAGCGACTGATAATCCAGTTCCCTGATTCCCTGAGTACTGTTCCACTCACATTAATACTTATTATGTCCATGCAGTTTGATTCCCTTTAAATAGGCGGTGAATACTTACAACCATCTTTTACAAAATGAAACTATCTATCATAATAATAGTGTTTTAGCTGCAAATGTTTCAAATCATACATGAATCAGACTAATTAACTGTTATTATGTCCATGCAGTTTGATCCCAATGGAAGACAGTGCTTGACCATGGATGGTTATAGGAAAATTGGACAGATTATGAGGGGCATAGCTGATCGACACAGCAATGGTCAAATATTGATTGTTCAGGAAGGGGGCTATCACATCAGTTATTCGGCGTATTGTCTGCATGCAACCCTAGAAGGTGTTTTGAACCTGCAAGCTCCGTTACTGGATGACCCAATTGCCTATTATCCAGAAGACGAGAAATACACCATGAAAGTTGTGGATATCATGAAGAAATGTTGGAAAGAATCTATTCCTTTCTTTAATGACGTGTAGAAATTCATGTCTTTTGGATGCAGTGTCCATGGACCTCAATTTCATATCTTCATGGCCTTTTGACTGAAAGCATATATTCTATTGGATATTTGGATCATCATAAGAATGCATGCCCCATTCATGAACCGGCGATTCCCAAGTTCTCAAGTCACATTGGTATTGTACATACGCCATGTCAAGCTGTAGCATCATTTATCTGTATATGCTTGTTTTCGTGGAGCTCAATAGCTGCCCGCTTTGGAACAGCTTTTTCGTAAAAGCTGAAGCTGGTTTTGAACTTTAGAATAATTTGATTGTCTCTAATTCACGTATGAATTGAATTTGAATAGCATTAAATGAATAAATGAAGTATGAGCCGACTCTTATTTTTATCATTGAACTGCTGCTTGATTTTTTTTAAAAAAATCAAATCTAGTAGTTATTCAAAAAATTGCAAAAATGGACTCCCATCGGTAGTGTATCCATTGAATGTGGTCACATTCGGTATTGCATCAGCCAAACGGGGTTATATCAGTCTTGTTCGACACTTCAATAGTCGAACAAGGTCACGTCAGTGCTGTAACGACTACTTCGGTCGAATGTGATCATGTTTGGCACTTCAACAGCCGAATGAAACTGACGTGGCTACGTTCGGTAGCGCCGAAGGTGGCTCTATAAATAAGGGGCACTATATCAGCCCAAAGTAGCCATGTTAGTTTCATCTGGCTGTTGAAGTGTTAAACGTGGTCATGTTCGACGACGGTTACACTGTCGACATGAGTCTATTTTTGTAATTTTTTTAAATTCGACAATCATTTGATTTTTTTAAAAATATTATTAAAAAAAGTTCACTGCTAGCGCCACATGTATTTTGCAAGGATGCTACCTCCCAGGCTCCTACTATGTTTAATATTATATTTTTTTATTTTTTAAAGTTAAATGTATTTAACTTTGATCCAGTTTAAAAAATATATTATCTCTGATCAAGAAACACCAGAAAGAATGGTTCTCTGGAAATTGGAAAGAATGCGTCCTCTTGCTGCTGTGGTCTGTGGCTGTCGCCTCCCTTGCATGGAACCATATTCTGCCTGTATCGTCTCTGATGATTTTACAGCAATCATACGCGCACGAGTCGACGCGCATGTATTTTGGTCGATGTCACGCGTCAATCCCTATCAAGACGCGTCATATTTTGCTTGCGAGTGTTTTTTTATCGAATTCTGGCTAAATTGAATTTCTCTAGTCAACTTCAGCTCCCAACAAGAGACGCGTTTCCGCCGCTGCTCCTGCCGACAGCGCTCGTGCGACCGACCACCGAATTAAAGTGATCAGTTTATGTTTTTCGAGGAACTGTATAATTTTCATTCCCGTGATTTGTATATGTGGCATCCTGGCATCTACAAATACTGCACATATATGTATTTTTAATAATTTAATAGAAGTCAGATTCCAATTAATATGTGTTTACAACATGTTAATGTTGTGAAAGGTTGTGAGTTAGCTAACACCAAATCTTATTATAACAAGGTGTGACATTCTTAAAAAAACTTTTGTGATAGAAATCTTTTAACGAATTAAGTGCCCAAATATCCCAAACTTGGAATGCCAAATAAAAAACGATTATTTTTCAAAAACGCACATAAACAAATACTCTAAGCAGCAAGGGCTTCTTTAGTGTACAGTAAATAAACTTAAAAATCACATGTATAAAATTACAAATACACAACAAACTTAAATGTGTAAATTACAGCCACCAGCACAATGCGGGGACGACGTGACATCGCCGTCTCGTAAATCCTACGGCCGCCAGCTCTCATCTTTCACCCGTGCTATACTCCAAAACGCACTACACTTTTCATTTCTTTGTGTGATTCGGTCTCTTCGTCCTGCTCCTCCGCGCCCGCGGCCTCCTCGCCATCCACCGATCCCCTCCCGCCGGCCGCCGCCCGCCGCCCGCCGCCATGGGCCTCCTCTCGAACAGGTCTTACTACCAATCCACTCCATTCACTTGGATCTTCTGCCGCACTAGTGTTTGTCAATCTGTTCATTGTTGTGTGATTTTTTTTTTGTCGTCCCTTCCCTTGGTTAGGATTGGGAAGGAGAGCCTGAAGGCGGGGGATCACATCTACACGTGGAGGGCCGCCTGGGTCTACGCGCATCATGGTGCGGAATCGCTCGCCTGTTCCTTTCTCCCCTCTTTTAAGTTTTGATTTGATCAGATGATGAGATGAATGAGGTTTCGTCTAGGTGTTGAGTTTGATGGCTGTTAGGGTCTTGGACCAACGAATGGAGTTAGAAAAGAGGAATTTGTCTTCAACGTTACATGTTTCGAGCTATTAGTGAATCGAACCCATAATCTATACATGCAAAACTCTAAATAACCAATCTCGAAGTTTCGAGATTCACATGAACTGCTTGGTGCTTGATTTTCTGGATGACAATTGACAAATGGTTGTCAACTTGTCATGAACCAATTTGATCTGACCTATCTAAGCAAGTAATTGTTCGCAGCGACATCATGCAAACTGTTTGGTGGAATTAGATGTCTGGTATATGTTTAGTCTGTATACAGGCCATTAGGTTGTTTTAATGCTGTATTGGAGGTATACGAGTGATTGGGAGCTGCTTGCTTGAAATGAGTGAAAAAAACCATAGAAGGAAGCCCTTCTGAGCATTCCAATTTCCAAGAGCAGATAATAGATCTTGCGGTAGATGCACTTGTGGTCACTTTGTCAGATGATTTGGGTATTTAGTCGAATGTGTATTTTCATGCAGACATAACAGTATTTTTCACGCAGGAATATATGTGGGTGACAGTAAGGTGATCCATTTTACTAGAGGAAGGGGCCAGGAGGTCGGAACAGGAACTTTCATTGATCTCCTCCTTGTGAGCTCGGGTCCTAATAGAAACAACACTCCTTGTTCAGTATGCAACAATGAAGGTGCCACCACCAACAAGGAAACAAATGACGTCGTGTCCTCTTGCCTCAATTGCTTCCTGGCAGGGGGTGCCCTCTACCGTTTTGAGTATGCTGTCAACCCAGCGCTTTTCCTCGCCAAAGCGCGAGGTGGGACATGCACCCTTGCCCCCACTGATCCAAATGAGGTGGTTGTCCGCCGTGCCAATCACTTGCTGAGCAATGGTTTTAGGTGCTACAACATATTCAAGAGCAACTGTGAGGACTTTGCGATATACTGCAAGACTGGCCTCCTTGTGGCGGAGCAAGGTGTCGTCGGGCAGAGTGGGCAGGCCATCTCCATCATCGGTGGTCCTCTTGCTGCGGTGATTTCAACTCCATTACGCTTAGTAACAACGAATATCTATGGAATGGCGGTGATGGCAGTAGGGGTGTATTGTGCCAGCAGGTATGCAGCTGACATTGGCAACCGGCTGGATGTGCTGAAAGTGGAAGTGGAGGACCTGACTGCTGGGCTCGTGAGTGGCAGGATTCGTGCCGTGGATAACATCAGTCAGCTGGTTGCCCCGGCTGAAGCCCAAGGTCTGACCGTAACCTCACCAGTTGCTGCTTAGAATGCACAGCACAATTGGTTCGATATCTTGAGATGTATACATTACTCCACACACCTTGTACTACTAAATGTATGGCTGTTTCTTTGTTAAGAATCAGCTGAAATTGTTCCAGAGTGAACTTCCCATTCAGCAATAGCTGCTGAGATCGGTGGAAAACAATGTATGACTGTATCATCTATCGACTATTACGTGTGGCTTGTCCACTGGTGTATTTGTAAACATTGAAAAATGAAGAGTGATGCATGGCTTGTTTGATTTGCAACTCAAGAACTGTGGCAGCTCTAATTAATTTTTCCTGCATTGGTTCCAACTCATTGGAAGAAGTTTGTACATAAGCAGAGAACACCCGAGCCACTTCGGCTGCAGATGCATCTTTCAATCATGGGACGAGGGAAAACTATACATACACATATACAGAGAGAGTTCGTATAACAATAAAGTTCATAATTGAGGAAGATAAAAAATTTAAACACTTAACCTCTGATTACAAAACCTCAAATTAATCCCGTGTCTGGACAGAACTCTGTCTCGTCACTAAAAATGTTATAAATTAAAATCCGTAACTCCAATCGACTTAAAACTAACAGAACAAAGTAGATGAAATTTGTGAACTAACCGAACTGGAATCACGTCGATTGGACTTATGGATCAAAAGATATTAACGAAACAAAATTGCTGAATAGAACAGTGACGGAAATTGATTAAGACCTAATTAATCGATTAACAAAAAACGACCTGGAATTTATGTACTAAACTTTACATATAGCATTATGGTGTCCTATACAGGTTTTAACCAAACCAATTCAACCATAAACCAAGAACCAATGATTTAATCTAAAACCAAAAACAAGACATGCATATACCTAATAAACTTAAAGGAACAAGATTACCACACTTAATCATATGAAGAATTTACTTTATTTCCAAGATCAAGTGTACCGTATTCCTCTCAAAAATTCCCACAGGAATTCTCTGTGAAGACAAAAAAAACCTAGATTAAACTCTTAGGGTGTGTTTGGTTGAGTTGTGGCTGTGGAAAAAAGCTGTTGTGGGCTGTGAGCTGTGGAAAGCTGTTGTGGGATGTTAGCTGTGAGAAAACTAAAAGCGTTTGGCTGAAACGACTGTGAAGCTGCTTTGAGCTATGAGCTGTGTAAAAAATTCAATTTATAAAATTTTGTATGGTTGTATGAAATTTTGTATGGTTGTATGAAATTTGAAATGTCAATTTATGAAATTTTATATGGTTGTATGAAATTTGAAATGTAAATTTATGATTTTTTGTATGGTTGTATGAAATTTAAAATATCAATTTATGAAATTTTATATGGTTGTATGAAATTTGAAATGTCAATTTATGAAATTTTGTATGGTTGTATGAAATTTAAAATGTCAATTTATGAAATATTGTATGGTTGTATGAAATTTGAAATGTCAATTTATAGAATTTTATATGGTTGTATGAAATTTGAAATGTCAATTTATAAAATTTTGTATGGTTGCAAAGCCAAAAACCAAAAATCACAGAAAACAGGTCTGAAAGAGCTTTTACATTTACACTGCAACAAAAGCAGCTTTTACTAAAAGCTGCTGGTTAGAAATATATCCTTTGGTTTGATTTTTGGCTTCCAGGAAGCAAAAGCTGCTTCCGCGAGCCAAACAAAGTGACTAATTAAAAAAACTCTCTAAAAACGAAATAAGAAAACTATTTATAGACCTAACCTGAACCGGTTCGGCCCACGGACCAAACCAAACAGCCCAGCACCCTGCCTGGGCCGTGGGGTGCGCCGCATGCAAACATGCAGCCCCTTTTTTCTTTGTCTTTTTCTTTTTTCCATGCTTCCGACGTGCCTGCTTGCATGTACAGCCCTTCTTTTTTTTTCATGCATGCAACATGCACCGCACGCATATGCTTCCTACCCATGCATGTGAGCAAATTTTGCTACACACATGTACAACGCACACAACTTCATGCCATGCTTCAAGTATCTTCACAACCGTCATTTAGCCCGAACATCTTGCATGACATCTTTGACCAATAGGATCTCACATCCTCTTTGAACTTAGTCCATGACTTATACAGGTTTTAACCAAACCAATTCAACAATAAACCAAGAATCAATGATTTAATCTAAAACCAAAAACAAGACATGCAAATGCCGAATAAACTCAAAGGAACGAGATTACCGCACTTAATGATATGAAGAATTCACTTTATTTCCAAAATCAAGTGTCCTGGATGTCAGGTGACGTTTGGTTTAGGAATCTAATAGAACGGAATAGTTATGTTCCAGATTTTGAAAATGGAATGACTCCGGAAGCAAGAACAAAACCGCTCTGTTTTTTGTTTGATTCTGGGATCTAACACGACAGAATGATTCTATTCCTTATTTTGTTCAAGGAAATAGTGCTTCTGCTGAGTACAAATGTACTTGAAACGATCTGGAATCAGTACACCTCGATCTTGATGATCTCCAGCGCTAGGTACTCGTGCGTCCCCACGAACGACAACGACCATGCACCGGTGGGCTTGACGATGATACTGGTGCCTCAACGATGACCTGATGCAGCTTTGGTGCATCAACCAAATGCCATGAAGAAGATTGCATGATAAAGCTCAAATCTTGAGGAAACACAAGTAGAATTATTATATTATTTAATTGGGAGACAAACACCTTGATGTCATCCTTGCTGATCACATCTCTACTCAAACATCACAGACAATAACCCATGAGCAAAGAAACATAGCAAATCACTAGAGCAAATAGTAACACGAGCACTGAAGCATCGCAAATAGATGGAACAAATAGTAGTAAACTAGCACATCCATGTCCAGAATCGCCAGAACAAATGCTAACATGTGAACAAATCGCTATGGATCAAGAGATCTAACCAACTGTTGCAATTGTGAAGAGTGGGCAATTGGGCTCACCCTGAGACGTAGGTCTTGCCAGCGAGGTGCTGCTCGAGGGCCTTGAGGCCATCGGCGGTGTGGAGGTCGGCGAACGTCACGGCCATCGGATCCAGCAAGGTATGCAGCCTAGGACTCGTGCGTGATTCGGTGGCAGTGGCAGCGTCTTCTTTGCGACAATGGCGCACCCAGCGGTGGCGCCCCCTGCAGGGCCGTTTCTGAGTTTTGTGAGGCCCGGGACGAGATTATAAATAGAGGCCCTAATACCAAATAACTATTTTTTATTATTATATATAAACTAACTAAAATAATTTAATGTATCACAGAAAATTTTACGCGGTAAAAAAGAAGTAAGATCATTACCTTAAATATATCATAGATCACCTTAAAAATGTCTTCTAACATTTCTTGATGCAAAATCATCAATGATGGCTTCAATATTAATATCATCTAACAAGTTCTTTTCAATACATAAAGTTGCCAGCCCATTTTTTTTCTTTTTTGGCTACCAGATGCATACTTCTTAGGAGGCATGATATCAACAACAATCTACAAGGAATCAATAAAATAAATTAATTCATGTAATTTGTTAAGCATAATTAC
The DNA here is from genome assembly GCA_019279435.1 of Zizania palustris. Taxonomy (NCBI): domain Eukaryota; kingdom Viridiplantae; phylum Streptophyta; class Magnoliopsida; order Poales; family Poaceae; genus Zizania; species Zizania palustris. Next base: position 12,202,346 of record JAAALK010000284.1, read on the forward strand.
TTGCTAAAACAATGCATATATAATTGTTGTTTCCTAATTAGTGATTACTAAACATGGCCCTGTTACTAAATACTAAATTACTAATTACCGTGACGTAGGGGCCAGGGGCTAGGGAAGGGAGCCGTCAGCACTCAGCACGCAGGGGCCAGCCGGCCAGGGGCATTCCTTTCCTAGGGACCAGCGGGCCTGTGGGCTGTGGCGACCGGCGACTCGGCGTCCGGCGAGCCGCTGCGCAGCCTGCGCTGCCGCCTACCGGCTGCCGCGCTTGGGCGAATGGGCGCTTGGCGCGCTAGCGCGGAGCGCCTGGCGGGGGCGGCCCCAGTAACCGGCGATCGGCGAAGCGCTGCGCTCGGCGAGACGGCGACCTCGAAGCTCGAACTGGCTGTCTGGCTCGAAGAAGATGAAGAGCGGGCGTCGGGCGAGCGGCTGCGCGATCGTCCGTTTGTATTCTCCATTTCTCCTGTTTAAAAATTAAACTATGGTGGTTACTGATTTGCTGGTTGGGTGGGCCCTGGGAAACGGGGGGCCCAGGTCGAGCGCACGGCTCGACCCCCCTCAGGCACGGCCCTGGCCCCCTGTAGCCGGCCCTGGTATAGGAGGTTGGGCGGAACATCCCTGTCGGACCCCGCCACCGCCAATGCGTCCTGGCGCTCGTGTAGCGAGAAGGCTTTCGCTGGCTGCGGCGGCGGCGACAGATGAACTCAGGCCGGCTACTCCATGTCGGAATAATACTTGTGTTTGCAGAATAATGCAGTTTCCTATTTAGTCTCTAGTTTATGTATGGGAGTAAATCCTGATTTTGGTAGCAGTCCTGATTATAAGGACAATTAAAACCCTTTCTATAGATTAGTTCTTTCCATGTGTAATGGACTACTTAATCAGAGGATCAAAAATAAAGATAGTGCCAAAATTCAGTGCACGGTTTCCTTACCCTCTCCCCTCTCTTCGGCTGCCTGTGCTTGGCCCTGGAGCTCGTCGATGACGTGATCCTCGTCATTTCTCCGGCGAGTTCCTGACCGGGGAAGACCATGGCTGGCTAGGGGGACTCGCTACCGGCAACACCAACAACGACGTCATGATCTAGAGAGTGATTCGTGAGGTGGGGGCGGGAGTAGCTATCCTATCCTCACCAAGACCAATTACTCAAATTGGGTGCTATTGATGAAGGTGAAGCTGAGGGCGAGGGGGCTATGGCACGTCATTGATAATGGTGATGCTGATGCACAAGAGAAGATGATTGCACTCGATGCTCTCTGTAGCGCAGTGCCACCGGAGATGGTATCCTCCATCGCCGACAAGGAGACGACAAAGGAGGCTTGGAAGACCATCTCGGATATGCGCGTCGGCAACGATCGGGTGAAGAAATCTACAGCAGTTCAACTCCGGAGGAAGTTCGACTTGGCGACGTTCAACGATGGGGAGACCATCAAAGACTTCACGCTGCGTCTCAACGGGATGGCGACGACGCTCACCACACTCGATGCAGGAGTCGAGGAGGACAAAATCGTGGAGAAGATTGTGCGCAACGTCCCTCCATTGTTCAAACAGATCGTGTTGACCATCACCACGCTCCTCGACGTGTCGACCCTCACTGTTTCAGATCTGGTGGGGAGACTAAAAGATATGGAGGAGACCTTCGAGGAGGCTCCGGGATCACTGCAACAGGACGAACGACTCTACCTCACAGAGGAGGAATGGGATGCCCGATGGAAGAAGGAGGCGGAGAACCACTCGGGCGGTGGCCCGGGCGGTGGAGGAGGACGCCAAGAAGGAGGACGACGCGGTCGTGGCCGTGGGCACGGTGTAACACCCCAAGATTTAAAAAAGAAATAAAATAAAGAAATATATTATTAAAGAAATTTCTGAATTTTACTATTAAAGAAAATCCTAAAAGAGCTCTATTAAAGCCAAACAGGGAGGAATATTCAACATTTGGACTTGGAAAATTTATGGGATAAACTAGAGGCCAAAACATAATTTCAGAAATTTTTACAAATTTTTATCAACAGTGATTCAACCCTTAACAAAATAAATGAATTACTAGAATTATTTTAAATCAGAAAACAATTTAAAATCCTAACGGGCCGCCAACCTCCAAAGTGCCCCGAGCCCGGCCCAGTCCAACCGCCAGCCTCTGAAGTGTGGGACCCGCCTGTCGGCGCACTCCCCCGCCCCTCTCTCCCCGCCCACGCCCCGCTTGGCCCTACCCGTCAGCCTCCGCCGCGCCCCCTTTCTCCCTCTGGCAGCCGTGGCCCGCCTGTCGGCCCTTCCTTTTTCGTTCGCCCGCTGACAAGTGGGGGCCACCTGTCGGATCCATCTTCCCCGATGGAATTTTCCCCCCTTTCCTTTCCGGTGAAATCCCCTTCCAGATCCCGCCGCCGGCCACCCCGATCTGGCCAGATCTGCCCTGGGATCCCTTCCCCCGCCCACCGCGACCCCCTTCCATCCTTAGTTCACGCGTAATTGGGTATATGGAAGCTTATCCGAGGAGAAATGGGAACCTCGCCGGAGATGGAAAGGAACCTTCGGGTTTCCTCGGTTTAACCTTCCATCCACGCCGCCGGTGACCCTATAAATACACCTGAGGTCGCCGCCCACTGCCCACAACACCTAAGTTTTAGCCTAAGCCCTCCAGAGCGCCACTGCCGTCTTTTCGGGTTTTACCCTCTGCTCCACCTCCGGCCGCCGCTCGCCGTCGACTCCATCCTTCCCCGTCCTAGCCACCGCCACCGTCGGGACCGCCGGTGTCCGCCCGTCCTCGGCCGCCCCTCGGTTGGCCATGGAACCCGCCGGATCGCTATCGCCATCGAGCTCCCAAAGACCTCCTTCGTCTACCCCTCGCCGCCGGTCGCAGTCTGTCGCCCTCCGTTGCCACCGAAGGTATAACCGAGACCGCCATGATTCCCTGTATTCATTTTCACCGAGAGCTAGGACTATAGGCACTCGCCGCCGCCATCGCCACCGCGCCCGAGCCCCACCGTCGCCGGAGACGAAGGGTAGTTACCCTCTCCGACGCGTGCCGTGCCGTATGGGTCCTCGGCCATTCGATCTGCGATGAACGGCTGAGATTAGAACCCCCTTTGACCTAATCTAGGGCGTTCATTGAGTCAAAGCGGTATCGAGGCCTCTCGGCCGTCGATCGCCGCTTAACCCGCCCGCTCGATCTGGTGCGTCCACGTCATATCGGTTCGCGAGATCTAATCGTGGCCGTCCAATGCAACTTAACCCTCCCGCCTCGCGCCTGGGCCTTGGATCTTGATCGAACGGCTCAGAGCGATCGGGTCCACGCGCACAGTACAGCGGTCCACCGTGAGCCTGGCTCACCGTGGACTAAATCCTATTTTCTGTTTAAATAAAATTCCAGAAAATTGTTTAAACTTTGAAAATTCATAACTTGCTCATTTTAACTCCAAATTTCACCATTCAAATTTTATTAAATTCAGAATTTTATTCTCTACACATTAATGCCATAAAAACATCATGTTACTTTAGCACAAAATAATCTTATGGATTAAATGAATAAAAACCCCTTAGGATTAAAATTATTAATTCATAAAATAAATTGGGAAAAGCCTTAAAAACTAATCTTTAATGTTTTTCACCAAACTTCAGAATAATAAAACTTTATTTCACATATTAAAACCCATAAACTTGTATGTTTATTATTTGTGGAGTTTTATCTGTTTATTGAATGTCTGTTTACTTTTTCCGTATCGAGAAGGCTACGAGTTCGTCGAGGAGCCGGAGTTTTATCCCGAGGTTCCTCCATCACCATTTGCTGAGCAAGGCAAGTCATCGAACCCTCCTGTGGAAACAATTGATCATCATTGAGCCCATGTTTTAAATAAATTATCGCTATAACTCATAGGATAATATTGCATTAGTCTAATCTCAAGCCCTACATTATATTTATTAGATCCCCGTCCTTGTGTGCAAACCCAAGCCATGCTTATTGAGCCTACACTCCTTGTCACTCTACAAATATTATATTAGCTAGTGTCCAATGTACCGACACAACTGCTATAGGATAAAAAGAATGAGTCGTAGATAGTTGGATTCTGTTATATGAATTTCCCCGTTATTCTCGTCTCTGGACTCTGTTGGAGTTGGCTATGTTATAAGTATGGTGGGTTCCGGGTGCAAGCTAGGGCATTGGTTGGTCGCACCCGGGGCACTATAAGGACCGGTCTGCGGGATCTGTTGCAAAGCACTTCCGTACCAACCACAAGTCTAATGGGTAACTCCTAACTGAAAGTATGGAACAATCCGACTCGATGCACCATAGTGGAGGGGGCAAGGGGCAACCTGCGGGTGACTTGTACCGACGTGGCTCAAGGGGGGGTATGGTAAGGCTCGACGCGTTGAGACACGATACGAAACCCATAAGAGGGTGTTGTCGGGTCGAGGAGGACCATATGGAAGGTTTTGGCACGAGTTCCCGTGGAATGGGTCATCTCGTTACACTTTGGTGTAAGTGGTGAGTGCGTGCCTTGTGGGTACAGTGGTACATCTCTCATCAGAGTATTTAATCTTTTCGAAAAGCCGAGCCCACGGTCAAGGGCGGGTTGTGTGACCACTCGCAGTTAGTATACAATTGTTTGAATGGTTGAGTTATTCATGGCATGTAAGGACTGTTGAGCGAGGTGGGGCTGACTGTACCCCTCGAGTTAGAAGATGATGATGCATACACATGTTTACGTTTCAGTACTCATAAATTGTTCACATTTAATTGCTTTACTAATTATGCTCTTCCGCAAAAATTAGCCACTATCTCCCTTGTTATTACCTTGCATTATATTTGCATTCGGTGGCTTGCTGAGTACGTTTGTACTCACCCCCGTTGACTTACACCACCAGAGCCCGTCTACTATGAGGAGGATGAAGGTCTGGAGTAGCGACCCAGTCAAGGCGAGACTGGAAGGAGGCGTTCATCTAGGACCCTTTTGTTTTATTAGTTTCTCTTCACCTTTATTCACTTTTGTATTAATACGGTCTACGAACCGTGAATGATTGCTCATATTTGTACGAGGTCGCATGATGAACGTCTTGGTTTATTGATTTTCTATGGAATTTCAATAAAGGTCCTGATTTACCTAATCGGGGCGTGACAAGATGGTATCAGAGCCGACTTGACTGTAGGAAGCCAAACAGACCTTAACTTAGGACTTATATTAGCCATATTTTCTTACAAAATTACTTAACCTCTCATCTTCTGAGGTTTTCACAAAAATTTTCTCTCTTTTGTAGATGTCGGTCCATACCATGAGCGGAACTCTTCGTGACGAGGCCGGATTCATCCGCGAACTTCGCGTGCTCGTCGACTTCTTGGGATTCTCCCATGAGCCCGCGTTCCACAGGATCTTTCCTGATGCGAGCGAGAGGTATTGCGAGGTCACAGTTGTCATCCGCTCCTCGTCCACGCAGCCACCCTTCTACACCCATGGAGTTGAAGGACCCTCGTTCGTGGTGGCCAGCCAGCGCGCTGCACTTCAGGCCCTCACCGAGCTTCGACTGGTTTACGACTATCACCTCCGCGACACCATCTACCGCTTCATGCCCATGCGCACACCCGGGAGTCACCACAGTATCTACATCAGCCCCCTCACACAGAGCAACTCCGCCATCGCCCGCACCATGAGACTTTTGGGAAGCTGATGGGAAGCTGTTGGCAAAGGTGTCACGGGCAGAAAATCTCTTGTACACACTCCAAATTAGAATGACACAACACCCAGTGTGCATGGCAGTGCGAGGAGGTGATGACGAGGTGGCATGGCGTTGGCATGAGCGCTCCGGCCATGTCAACATGGCAGCACTGCGAAAACTGGCTCAGGAGGAGCTTGTTCGGTGGCAGTCGGTGCTTGACCAAGTGGAGAGGGTGTGCGAGGCTTGTCAAGCAGGAAAGCAGAAGCGCACTCACTTCCCGGCGCAGGCAGAATTCAAGGTGCAACGACTTCTAGAACTGGTGCACGGAGACCTTTGTGGCCATATCACACCGGCAACACCAAGGGGAAATAAATATTTCTTGCTGCTGGTGGATGATCTAAGAAGATACATGTGGGTAGCCGTGATTCCTTCAAAGGATCATGCTGCGTCTGCTATCAAGGAGATTCAGGATCAAGCAGAAGGACAGTCCGGAGTCAAGCTGAGGGCACTCTGAACTAATCGGGGAGGCGAATTCACCTCCATTGAATTTGTAGAGTACTGTGCTGCATATGGCATTCACAAGCAGCACACTGCACCATAAAGTCCACAACAAAATGGTGTGGTAGAGCACCAAAACGAGACTGTGGTGGCAACATCAAGAAGCATGCTGAAGGCTAAAGGGCTGCTAGGCTGGTTCTAGGGTGAAGCAGTAAGTACTACTGTTTATGTGCTGAACCGATGCCCGACAAAGTGTGTGGAAGGAAAGACACCATTTGAAGCATGGTTTGGAAAGAAACCAACAATACATCACCTCAATACGTTCGGTTACATTGTCTACGTCTGCAATACGAAGCCTCATTTGAAGAAACTATAGGATCGTGGCCGCAAGATGATCTTCGTTGGCTATGAGAGGGGAACAAAATCATATTGAGCCTATGATCCCATCTCCAAGAAGGTACATGTAACTTGAGACGTATTTGATGAGCATGCACAATGGGACTGGAGCAAGATGGAAGACTCTGACACGGTGGAAATCAGTGATGAAGTGTTCACGGTAGAGTATTCCATCATGGGCCAGGCGCCTTCGACGGTCGAGGACGTTGTTGAGGCACCTGTAGAGGCATCAACCGGTGCTGAACAGACCCCTCCCCACTCATCACAAGGCTTGGTTGGGGGCACTAGGAGGGTGTGAAGGGGAGCAGGTGGTGGAGTTTGCCTCACCACCCACCGGCATCGACGACGATGACCTCGATGCTTGCTACGATGAGGATGATCGACTCCGGTTCAGAAAAATGGATAATATACTTGGGCCTGCATCTCCACCAGGCTTCGTGCCAAGGGTGCTGGTTGCGGAGGAGCTGCACGCAGTGAGCTCCAATGAGCCAACATCCTTCATTGAAGCTAAACGCAATCACAGTTGGAGGAAGGCAATGATGGAGGAGATGGAGTCTATTGAAGATAACAAGACTTGGTTTCTTGCTGATCTCCCTCCTGAAAGGTGGACAATTGGTTTGAAATGGGTTTTCAAGGTGAAAAGAGATAAACACGGAGGAATATCCAAGTACAAGGTACGGCTTGTGGTGAAAGGGTATGCACAAAGGCATGGCATCGATTATGATGAGGCATTTGCTCCGGTGGCACGGCTAGACTCGATGCGCCTGCTCATTGCTCTTGCAGCAAGTGAAGGATGGGAGGTGCACCACATGGATGTCAAATCAGCATTCTTGAATGAAGACATTCAAGAATAGGTGTATGTGGAGCAGCCTACTAGTTTTGCTATTGCTGGCTAAGAGTACAAGGTGTTGAAACTACGGAAAGCGTTGTATGGGCTGCACCAAGCACCACGGGCATGGAATAAAAACCTGGACATCACACTTCTATCACTCGGTTTCAGGAGGAGTCCCTCGGAGTATGCCATCGACATAAGGAAGAAAGAAGACATGCAACTAGTGGTTGGCGTGTATATTGATGACTTGGTGATTACCGGGGCCAATAGAAAGGACATCAAACAATTCAAGGAAGAGATGGCTGCAACATTCAAGATGAGTGATCTTGGTCTACTCCACTACTACCTTGGTATTGAAGTGAAGCAGAAAAGAGATGGAATATCGCTCAGTCAAGGAGCCTATGCTACCAAGATATTGGAGAAGAGTGGAACGACAGGGTGTAACCCTTGTCAAGTACCCATGGAGGCTCGACTGAAACTGAGCAAAAACAGCACAGAACCACCGGTTGATGCAACATCGTACAAAAGTATAGTTGGGAGCCTAAGGTATTTAGGGTGCGTTTGGTTCTGCTGTGAGCTGTGAAAAAGCTGCTGTGAGTTGTCTGCTGTGAAAAAGCTGCTGTGAGCTGACTGCTGTGAAAAAGCTAAAAGTCGTTTGGTTGAAACTGCTGTGAAAAAACTGCTGTGAGCTGACTGTTTTTATAACTTACGTAATTTTCATCATTATAATATTCTAAAAATATATATAAATAGAAAACACTCAACATTGATGCAACTAAATAACTAAAAATATATTAGATAAATAAAAAAGTGCATAGTTCATCTTATAAAGTAACCGACAACTACATATTATCTCATGAAATTGTGCAATGCAATACAAACCATAATAATATTAAATCAATTAAGACACCTTGAATTCATACTATTTATTCTGAACTAAAAATCAGAAAAGCAAAAAAGCAAAAGCAGAAAAGCAAGGTCCAGGCTGCTTTCAAATTTGTACTAGAAAAAAGCTGCTTTTTCACAGCAGAAGCAGTTTTTGGTAAACCCGTTTGGTTCAGCTTCTGCTTTTTCACAGCAGAAGCAGATTTCAAAAGCAGAACCAAACGCACCCTTAGTGAATACGCGTATTGACCTAGCTTTTGCTGTTGGATATGTGAGTCGATTCTTGGAAGACCCACGTGAAGATCATCTAGTTGTTGTGAAATACATTCTGCGCTATGTGGAAGGAACCAAAAATTGGGGAATTTGGTTCAGCAGGAAGAAGGCAAAAGGGGTAAAACTGACTTGGTTCAGTGATAGTAACTATGCCGGTGATGTTGACACTAGGAAGAGTACAACATGAGTGATTTTCTTCCTCAACAACAGCCCAATCACTTGGCAGTCGACTAAGCAGAAGGTGATGACCTAGTCAACTTGTGAAGCAGTCAGGGTCAGTCCTGACACCTAGGACGCCCGGGGCGAACTAAGTTTCAGGGACCCTTTTTACATATAATTAAAAACATCTAAAAACAATATTGATATATAAACAATGTGTGTATATTAAATTATATTAAAAATCTTTTCTGACGTTCCTCGATGCGAAATCATTGATGATAGTGTCAATATTAATCTTATCCAATAGTTTCTTCTCAATGCATAAAGTTGCCAAACCATTTAACCTCTCTTGATATATTATTGATATCAAATAATTCTTCAATAATTTTAATTTTGAGAAGCTTCTTTCAACTGATGCCACATTCATAGGCATAGTAAAGAAAATACGATAAGCAATTGAAATATTAGTGTTGATAGCAAAACATGACATTAATGGTCAAGATTATCAAAATATCAATTTTGGTAATTTGGGCCAAAAACACACAAGTCCCGAATCAGGCCGAAGCTCTACAGGGCCGAAGGCCCATTGAGCCTTGGGCTTCGAAAGCCTTCCAGCGGCCTGCTACCTTCGGCCCGAAGGCCTTCGAAGGCCTGCCTTGCCGCGGGCCGAAGGTAGCAAGCTTCGGCAGGCCTTGTCGAAGGCCCACTTCAGGCTGTTTGGAGATAGAGTTTGAGTCTGATTCTGACTTTTTTATCCCTAAAACATGATTAGGTCGAATCCTACCAGATTAATCTTAGAGATTAGAAGACTAGCCCCTATAAATAAAGGGGTGATGCCGGCTCATTAAGCCCCCCAACACAAATCAATCACAAAGCCCTAGTTGAACCGTACCTTTACTTTTATTTACCATTCTGCAACCTTCATGGGTTTTCCTAGAAGCCCTCCGCTGGCCAGGCCGAAACCGTGATAAGCCTTGTTACTTCACTTGTGAAGTACCCGTTAATCTACGTAATAGATTGTTATTACCTTGTTACTTCGCCTATGAAGTACCCGTTAATCTACGTAATAGATTGCTACCTTTGCTTCCCTACTACAACACTTAGCATATTCGGTCCCTAGGCCGAATTGGCACTTGATCTCTGTTCTGTTGCAGGTTTTCACGCTTGGAGCCCCTTCGCCGGAGGTGTCCGGAGCCAGGAAACTAGATTTGGAGGCTGTCAGAACACCCTTCGGTGGAACCCTGCTTCGACTACTCGTGCCACACCTATCACGTTGTTGTCAGTTTAATCAAGTCCCGTACGTCGGAGCGCTCCACAGCAGGCTTCATCGCATCAGACTTCGCCACACCTACACTTCGCTCCGGACGAGGTCACGCCAGTGCGTTGCGCTGGGATATTTTGTCGTGTTAGAGACTTCGCGCCGAACCCCGCTGTTCGGAGGTGATTTTGCGTCAAGATCTGTTCGAAGCCTGTCTTTGGCCTGATCAGTTCGAACACCGAAGGTTACCTTCGGCGAGACCCTTCGCACCAAACGCTGAAGGCACCCTTCGGTTAAACCCTTTGCACAATACACTTCGAATCAGTTAGGCTCTGGTCAGCTCGCTGGTTTATTTTATTTAATATATTTTTCTTTTCGGTTAATTGGATTATTTGCTTGTGATCTGATTACCTGGTGACTCCACCCCCTTGCCACTATTAAGGGTAGTCAGAATGCGACATCAGTGTTGTGTTACGCTTAGGCTTATCCCTAAGTATCCACACATTTTTTGATCGTCAAACTGACTCAAGTGCGGGGGCACGTTTTTCGTGTCAACACACTTTTTGGCGACTCCGCTGGGGAGGGCTACACCAACGAGATTAGTACATCTACATCGGCCGCAGGCACATCTACAATGGCTACTATGTCTACATCACCGATGGATCCCATGGGAGGTGGAGACAAAATTTTACACGTGTTGGACTCAGACTCGGACTGCAGAGATAACATCAGATTAAAATATGCATAACTTTTACATGGAAGGCCCAATTTAGATGATCTTAGGCTTTTTGGAAAGCTTGATAAGTCTTCTTTCGAATGGATCAAGCTACACATCCAGATTCGGTACGAGCAGATCCCAATCAGCAAAACAACGTGTGTTACTTATTCAGCCCAAAGTGCATGGGCTTGTAACTGAGTTGTATTCATCTAGGATTCTATTTGGATGACCCCCACATGTCCCTAGCCTCTTAAATACCGCCTATATATATATAGAAATAGTCGGCCCTAGCAAACTTGGCTGTTTATTTTCGAAATTAGATTGATTCAGATTGAAGTGCTATTCTGCTTTCTACTGTTCATCATGAATTCCTCTTTGTTTCGATCAGAAATTTTACATCCACCACTTTGTTTCGATCTGGTGTGTTTGCTACTGGGAAAGTCAAGTATTATCCGTTGTTCCATTGGGAATTAGGAGATAGCAGCACCGCTTCGTGGCCGGTGGCTACGTGCGCAAGTGTGTGGTGTTGCGAATATCTATAGGGTTGAGATCTGTTGCATTGGCAGCAAGGGAACAACCAAATAATCATCAGCGTCTCATAAGTTATCCTCCATCTACATCAAGCTCAGCGAGAAGATCGGGTCGCCCCATATCAATGTGCAAGCGTGATCATGGCCGGTACTGCGATGCGTGCGGGGCTTGTGGGACTGTGGGGGAGCAGTGTCGCCTGACTACGTGCAGATGCATGCGGGCATTGGTCGCAACTACAAGAGTGGATCGCTGCTACGGGGCAATGGTCGGCCATTAGTGTGGCGCTCTAGGCAGGGCTTGCGGAGCCAGCCGATGACCTTCACAGTCGGTTCTGCCAGTGGATCTGTGCTTGCGGGCTGACTACGACAGGTTGTGTGGCAGCCAGCAACAACGATCCAACATGGCGGCTACGAGTGACAGCGTTTTTGATCTAATGCATGTAGGCATCTTGCTAGTGTCGTGCAGGGTAGCCTGCTAGCAACAACGTTTAGGTGGAGTCGGTGGTAGCATGCATGTGTGTCGGCGACGACGGTCCGATGCGGCAGATGGCTAGTACCGTGTGCGGGCAGTATTTCTGGTGCACATACGGGCCCGATGTAGATTAGATCTAATATGTAAAATATAATGCAAGCGTACCATTGATTTTAATATATCGTTTTCTCCCTCACGTAGAGCTTTGTGCTGATAACGTGTTAAGAAACTGCTCTGCTACCTACAGTGGCGGCTCCAAGGGGTAGTCCAGGTGGGCCCTGGATGGGACCACTCCCCCATCACTGGACTACCCCAAAATTTGGCACAATACATGTTTAGATATTTTATTTAAATATTGATTATGTTTATATTTTTTTATTTAAGGATTGATTCTAGTGGATTTATGATATTAAGGGGTGTTTGGATCCAAGGGCTAAAGCAAAAGGGGCTAAAATTTAGCCCCTTTATGGGCTAAAAATCCAAACAACAAGGCTAAAAAGAGGCTAAAAAGTTTTAGCCCATTAGCCCTCAAGGAGGAGCTAAAGAGGGGCTAAAATGCTCCTTTTCCACCCATACCCCCACTATGCATGCATGCATGAAAATAAGAGCAAAAAAGAGGGATATTTCAGTTATTATACATAGTAATAAATGTTTTAGCCCTTTTTTAGCCTTTAGATCCAAACAGGGGTTGATTAAAATTTTAGCCCTTTTTTTAGTCATTTTGCTTTAGCCCCTTGGATACAAACAGGCCCTAATAGATATTAATGTTATATTTATCATATTTTGAAAAAAATATATTACACTTTGAGTTTATAATGGTATAAAATTTTGGGATACAAAACAGAAACACCCATGAAAAAAATCCTGGAGCCGCCACTGGCTACCTATATAATCCAGAGCTTCTTTATTGCTCATTCAATGACATAAAATTAAGAAAATGATCTCTCTATTTATGGGTAAAAATCCCTAAGAAATAACCGTCCCTACAACCAAATTCAGTTCCTAGCTATAGCAAAGTGGTCGTCGGTACCTGGACGATGCCAATTGTGCAGTTCAGCTAACCGTGTCGTGCCGTCTAGCTTAAGATTCTCTCACTCTGCATATAGATTCTCACACTGCGTGCACGTGTAAATTTGTATAGAGGTAGCTGCGCTGGTGGTGGTTGAGGCCCCACTACTTCACTGTGTGCCTCTGCAGCGTCACCAGTGATCGTCTGTTCATCTGCTACCACCGCTCCTGACAAGATAGAACCACGTGTACCTGGTGGAGGATGTATACAAGATCGTCCTTCGTAACCGTTACCGTCCCAAAACATGGGAAAGGAAGTCAAAATGCCCATGTTTCGATGGTTCTGTCATGTCGAGGCACTGTGTCGTGCCCTTGAGCGGAGGGCGAATCCGGCCGTGTTCGGTGAACGGACACGCATCTGCTAACTGCAGATTATGCAGTTGAAAAAAAATACACCGACAGATCTGAGTTGATCGGTACATTATAGCCTAAAATATGTAGTGATAGCACTAAAATCTAAAATGTTGTTTGTAGTACTGTATTTTTAGTATTGTAACTGAGAATCTGAATATCCGTACGGTTAAAATTGTGTGCGCTGCATGTCCTTGGTGAACAGAGATTGCTCGTTCATGGCAGTACAGATTCGGAAATGCAGATTAGCGCAGAGGACAAATGATTTTACCGTGCAGCCAACTATCTTTTGGTGTCGGTCTATTTATGTACGTACTAACTGAATTGATTAAGTGTGTTTAAAATAAATAATTAAAAAAGAAAATTAGCTAACCAGTTTGATTATAAAAAACAATCTGCATGCAGCACAAATGGAAAATTTGTTCATTATTTCCTTTTTGATATGTAATTAATATGTTAATAGATAAATAAATGAATTAATTGTTACATTTATATGGGCTCACACGTACTAAATTAAAGTTATATAATTTATTAAGTCTAAAGTAATAAGTCATCAATAATAAATCTAAATTGTTAGATCATACAGATCGAAAGAGCCACAAAAAATAGAAGTGCCTTAAAATTCTTCTAGTATAATTGCATTGCTTCGTCGCAGCCATCGAGCAAAACGTCAAGCAGAAGTCCTCATGTATAACATGCAACATTTTATTGTCCCTGTTGTCACCTACTTGCTTTTTCACAATCAAAAATAATTTGTAGGTAAAAAATACATTTGAGAACATCCAAAAAAGAAAAATGAATAAATAAATATAATATTATTTAAAATCAGTTTCTCAATTTAAATTGTGCTAAAACTAGAGTCTACAAGGCCAACCAAGCAGTGTCTAGTTTGATCCAAAGTTAATTGGTTAATTATATTTGTGATTTGTGATGCAACACACTTTCATAATATGAGATAGTTTTATATATTTATAAATTTGATATAAAAGGGTAAAGTTTTAAAATGAACAGTGCTAGGTAATAAGTATTTTGAAATGAAGAAAACATAGAAACATAACTGACTAATGCATTGTCCTATATATAAATATTCCTTTTAAAAAAGATAGGTGATCTGCATTTCTATTAAAAATTCCCTCGTTTATGTAAGAACGATGTGGCTTCTACGTACGTACTTACGACAAAACAATAGTGATAAATAAAGCTACAAACCAGCCAGCAAGCCACGGATCACTGCTAACCTAGGAAAATTGTACATATACCCCAAAGTTGAATAGTCATCGCAGAATTGTCTTAAAGATGATGTCACTTACAAAATATCCCAAAGTTGTTAGAATGGGTTACCTATTTGCCCCATTGCATATTTTCATCAAAATTTAATCATTTTCTATATTTTTTAAAAAATGAATCCCCATTCTACCTTTACTTCAACTACTTCGAACGGGGGCTCTAGGCCAAGGCAGAGCCCAACGAGGCAGATAGGGGAGGGTCTTGTGATGCCCATGCTGCCCGCACTGTGCACCGTGGACTCACCAACCCTGCCCACGCCAGCCCCTGCGCTCGCCGCTTGCAACAGCCGACGTCCGCGCGCGCGTGCGCGCCCCACGTCAACGCACAATCCCTGCCATCACAACCACTCCGACGCCCCGCTCAGACCGTCGGATTTTTTCCCTTTGTCGCCCGGTCCTTCGTCGCCCTTGTACCCGTGCTTGTCACCTCCAACCACCCTAGCTCGGCCGAACGTCAGCTCCGGCACGCCCTTCACCTGCTCCGCTCCCTGCTGCGACGTGCGTCGCCGTACCCCTCCATTAATCACCTCACATCGTCGCCCATGCCGCCGCGCGCGTTTAAGAGTCCCCCGAACTCGACCGCACCTTGCACATATGCTCATTCAATCCCCAGTCCACTGCCAACCCCCTCGGAGCACAAGAGTTCACCGTCGTTCTTCACGAGCACCTCACCGCCACTTTCGGGTACGTCGAGATCTCCCTCCTCATTGCTCCATTCCTTGTACCGTTAGCGGGAACGTGACCAGCACCCTCTGTTGTCTTCATTTCCGCAGCCGCCGACGCCGAAACCGCACCTTCACCGGGGACCCGTGTCGACGCCGCCGCGCCTTGTTTCGACCATAGGTAAAACTTCCTCCTAATCCCTTGTAGCAGTAGCTTACTTATGCCCTACCATTCATGTTCCATGGGATAGCCATGGTGGAACGCCATCAGAACTCGCCGACGACGTTGAACCATGGAAACCTTTAGGCTTCACCGTTGGTAGCTCCGTATGAGCCAATGTAGGTAGATCATAGACCATGGATAGTTTACTGCTAGCTCTAATCCCGTGAAAATGTTCTCCGTTGGTCGCCGGAGCACCCCTATGGCCCTCGACGCCACCCCTCTGTTAGTTTATTTTTAATTATGGACAAACCGTAGCTCTAATTGAAAATCCAACCGTACATAATGTTAATCATAGTATGTAGAACCTATGGTTAAAATTTGGGATCAATCGGAGTTAGTATGAAGAAGTTATGTCCCGCAGAAGTTTCGGCCGTTGAAGGTCGTCTTCAACCTCCAGCCATCGCCTACTGTTTGGTCCCTGTTCCACTGCCAGTTGGGCACCGCACGTCAGCCACTAGCCTGCAGCCTGCCACTCTCCCTGTTCCACTGCCTGCGGGCCCCGTCCAATGTGCTGTTTTCCCCCTAGGCCGAATCAGCCAGCCCATCTCAAATAGTAACATTTTCTATTTTTGGGAATTAATACCAGCACAGCCCATTCAGTAAACAGGTCGGCCCAGCCTCTTTAAACAGTACATTTTCCCATTTTCCGAAATTATTTTCCGTCAGCCCATTTAGGCCAATAGCACACAATACCTCTTGTCAATTTCAGAAAATGTTTAAACTTCAAAAAATCATATAAAATCCGTTATAGCTCCGAATAGCTCCGTTCAAATTTCTATAAATTCATAAAATTCTGAACTTTAATTTAGGATGAAATAAAAATGTTTTCACAAAACTTTATGTATGCTTCTACTTATGTGATGCTATCTCACCATAGTTACCGACGTCGAAGATCCGCAAGAATTCAATCCCGAAGACCCTGAGTATTATCCGGATCAAGGCAAGTCTCCCTTTGATCATGCTTGATCCTATGTTTGTTAACTTAATTTTATAAAAATGCATGTTTAGGACACACGCACACATACACTTGAAATTCATGACGATCGCCTTCGCGAGTACGTCAATGAAACCTAAAATTGTTGCACTTATCCTATCCTTGATAATTGAGAACCCTATTGACCTTGTCGCCATGATGGTTACGATGACCCCATCCTAGTATCGTGATGTGGGTTGTCCGTGATCAAACCACGCCTTTACTTTTATTACATTACATGATTGCAAATGAACGAAGCGTGTGGGTTGAAAATGGGATTTGAAAGATTGTTTTGAAAACCGGTACAGAGTGCCGAGTTAGAAGAAAATGGTTACAAAAGAAGGGTGTTTTGGGTAAAAACTTGCCATGAGTCGTCATCACCTTTCGGGGTTCGACTTCAAGTGGCGCATAAGGACCGATTCCTTGGGAAAAACGTCATGCACACCAAAGTGCAACCTTACGGACATTATGGGGTGTCCCTGGTTGAGTACCTAGTGGGTTTAGGATCGCTTGATTGCCAGTAGATGTGAAATGCCTAGGGTGACTCCGTGGTTAGTTTTTGGGCTCAAGGAGCCATATGAGATTGTGATGGTTATGAAGAAAGGTGGTAGGGAGAGGTGAAAGGGGATTTGAGCACCCTTGGTATTTCAGAGGAGAAAGGAGCCGAGGGCCAATGGATCCTTGGTTGGACCCGTCTATGTGGCAATGAGCTATCCTAGGTCGGCTGGAGAAATGCCTTGTAGCGAGCCTCCTTGCCTTGCAAACAAGGAGTAGTTCGCTACGTAAGGGTAAAGTGTACACCTTCTGCAGAAGTATGAACTGTTCGAACAGCCGTGCCCCCGGTTATGGGCGCGTGCCATGATAGTTTCCCATGCGTAGTGTTTGGTTATGATTTTCATCAAGAAAATAAGTTGAGGGTTGGGAAGCGTTACTAGAGTGCACCCTAGGGGTGTACGGCCAGCCTTCATGGTCGGCAACGAACTTGTGTAGTTCGGGAAGTCGAAATGGCTTCATAGAGAGAGGGAAAGGTTCAACCCTAGGTTGAGGGATAAAAATATGTTTTGATGTTATGGGAAAACCTTCCCGATGGAGGGGCAGGCCAGTACCAAAGAAAAGATAAGAGTGTGAAGATGGATGGATTGTTGTGGAAAATGAGAAGATGTGGAGTTGATGAAATGGTTGAGATTGAACTGTGAAAAATAAATAAAAATTACTACTTATCAGTTAGTGGAGGTTGGGACCTCTGCTAACAGGAATGGGACACTTAGAAATTTAAAAGTCTTTTTATACCAATAAGACCCAGCCGCCCTTGATGACCTACATTTATAAATATTTCCCGAGACTTGTTGAGTACGTTTGTACTCACCCTTTTTTTTGACCCCCACCTAGAAGATGAAGCCCAAACAGGAGAAGACGAATGGTTTCCCGAAGGAGAAGAGGACGTCCAAGGAGATGAAGATGAGGATCACCAAGCTTAGGGTCTCGAGCCTAGTTTCCAACTAGGAGATGGAGATGCTTCCGCTAAGACTTAGTTATTTTGCTTCCTCTAAAAGACTTTGTGATGTTTGAATTGCCGTGAGGAATGCCTCCTACGGCTTTGTAATGAACTTGGGTTTGAAATACTTATGTTTTCGCAATGTGCTACCGTTGGATTGTGAAATATCTTCAATGATGTTGTTACAATTCAAATAGTGGCAACCCATCTCATATTAGCCAAGTCTATACGAGACGGGGGTGTCACAGGTCTTGGCGCCGACGACGGAAGGGCACGGGGGGCGACGACAGAGATGCGTGAGGCCACGGTGGAGGGTCTAGGGGCGACGATAGAGCCGCGCGAGGCACAAAGGAGCACAGAGGCTGACAGCAGAGAGGCGTCGGGTCGGCTGCAGCTTGAGACGACGAGGTCGGGCAGTGGCTCAGTGGCTGCTGCAACTCAAGCAGTTCTAAGCAAGTTAGAACGAGAGGGCTACAAAGAGACATTTCATGTGCTAAAAAACAAGAAAAAGAATTAAAACATACTGAAATTGCTAGA